>PITA01002458.1:0-160850 GCA_004023965.1 Spilogale gracilis
AGCATACTTGTATCTATTAGGATATTAAATTTTTTAAAAAACATTTTTATTCATTTTTGGGGAGAGACAGCATGTGCTTGCACGAGCAGGGGAGAAGGGCATAGGGAGAAGCAGACCCCCTGATGAGGAGGGAGCCTGATGCAGAACTCGATCCCAGGATCTCGGGATCATGACCTGAGCCAAAGGCAGATCCCAACCAACTGAGCCCCCCAGGTGTCCCAGAGTATTTCTTAGGGCTATAGCCTCTCCCTCATGGTTGATATCTTTCCTAAGTGACCAAAACTGTCAATGGCGCACTCATCCTCAATTGTGGTTGTTCATCTGGGGGAAGTTATGAAACCAAGGGAACCAAGTCATGAAAATCATCCAGAGTAGTTTCAGTTTTTCTTCTCCAAAAGATGTGGGGGCAGAGGAAGGGGGAGGTTCCATGGTCCTGAGCCCTGTTCTCAAGTTGATTTCTCAGTCTGTGGTTCTCCCACTTTACAGGAAGTATAAACTCAGACCATGTGCAAATATACAACTCTTATCAGCTGTAGTTTTAATTCCTTGTGGGTGAATTTTTTTTTCCATTGCCCAAAATCCTATAGAGAGGGAAAGCTTCATTAGCACTTTTGAGCCAGGAGTCAAGCCATGGGATCAAAGAGCATAGAGTGGGTCAAAGCATTTGGTTTTATGTGTGGGGCAAAACGTGTATCTCCTGGAAAACCCAGGTCAAATTCCAGAACCCCAACCTTCCACCTGCAGGTCCTTTTTCCTACTTATCCTCTGTGGGTTCCTACATCCCCGGGCTCCCTTTCCTGTTCTGGCAGAATTCCCTTTCTTTAAACTTTGACTGGGTGTACTTGTTTTTATTGTGGTTGTCATTATATTTTATGCAACATTCCTATGTGTTTATTGTTAATAGTTGGAGAGGGGCAGGAAGTAGACCGCATCTTTCCTCTGCTCCATTCATCTCATTGCTAGCAGTGTTTCTGAGACAGACAAAAAGTTTTAGTGAGGAGGTTATATCTGTCCCGCCTCTCATGAACAGAGAGGCTAAGTATCCAGCAGCTCCGTGCACAAAGCCTGATGTTCTGAGGTGATATAGGAATGAATCAGATGATTAACTGCTTATGTTCCCAAGCTGTGCCTTGCCCACTCCGGCAATTTCTAGCTCCCTCTATAACCACTCATGATTTTTAAGACATTCATTTCTCTTGGCTTCTGAAACTTTAATGCAGAAGACAAGATCAAAAGTAAAATTCGGATGGAAATGCAATCCCTTAAAAATGGGAGTTGGGGAAAAGGTAAAAATGGAACTTCTCAATCAAAAAACACACCCCACGAATCTCAGTGACACCTCCTCTGTGACCTCCCTGGTTTTCACATTGCGTGTTCCAGAAATCTAAACTGATCTTTAGCCATTCCACACTCCTCCCACCTTCCTGCTCATATAAACTGTGTCCTAGGTGGGAAGACTGGGAATTCTATTCTGGGAGTCACTGCTAATCCTGCTTGGAAAGTAGCTCAGGGCAGAATATAGCAGTTGGCCCATTACCCAATGGTTAACCTCATCTCACAAAAGTCTTCTTATAACTCAAAAGTGATAAAATTTGCTAGAAGTTGTGGCATTCAAATATTTTCAACATATTTGAGATAGTCCAGGTCTTTCCCCTTTGCAGGGGTGCAAAGTAATGTTCTTAGGATATGGAAGGCATAAATCAGCAGTCACTGCTCCTGTTAGGCAAAGAAGGTTCATCTCTATAATATTTCAATTTCTCTCCCAAATGACTGGTCATTTTCTTCTTCAACCACTTACTGTAGAGATCATTTCTTGCTTTTTGTCCTGAAATGCTAAGAATTAATGCTTTGTCCTAATGTACTATCTTTTTTTTTAATGATAAAGGTAGCATCATATAATAAGTAATTTTAGAAACAAGAAAAGGAAATAATCACCCATCCATTAATTCTAGCACACTAGCCTCTTAATGCGTTTCAGTCATTTTTTTTGCTTTATAATTTTTATTTCAATACAGTTGAAATTTTTCATGTATTTACAGGAGTTCTGGGGTTCCTAAACTTCCTTTCCCCACCTGCCTCCCTTCCTTCTTTTCTTCCTTCAATCACAACAACCCTCAAACTAGAACAAGGTAAAAATTCTTGACCGCAGTTTACAGAAAAGGAAACAGAAATGTAGGCATTTGACCCTCTTTACTCAGCATGAGAGGGAGACAGGAGGTGTCCCTTTGTTATTAAAGCTCTTCTTGGCCAACAGCAAGCCTGGGGAGAGGACATTTGCTACTTCAGCCCACACAAACTCGTGGGTCGTGACAGGAAAGCCACCACCACAACTAAGGGGAGAGAGGTAGGACAGGGGTGACTCTGAGAAGTGTTGGTTATGAGTCTAATCAGCGTGTGCCTGTCCAAAAGCAATTAAGCCAGTTTTCTTGTGAGGTGGACAGTCGTGAGAAGAAAAAAATTCACCCCAGTACTCTGTATAACAAAACACTGGAAGAAGTATGTATCTCTGCTGCAGGATTCTTTGGTGAACTTCACTCATTAAAACGACAAATTATATATTTTTTAAATATATATAGTGTCTTTATTTCCATTTTATATTACACAGTAGATGCACTACTCTAGCAAATGCTCTCTGAAGGCTGCACGAAGAAAATCTCCCTCGGAGGACATCCAAGATGGTGCTGGTAACCCATCTGCCAACTCCAATTTGCCTCAGAGGTTAACTGGCAATTTTCCCTAACTTTCCCATAGCCCTGAGGGTTCTCAATGCCCTGAGGGATCAGGAAAATGGAAGAGAATTCTCACTGGAGAGAGGATAAAGAGATGGAAGGACTGGTGATAAAACAAGGAGAGTAAAATGTTAAGGACAATCTAGGCTATGAGTAGGTATGCGTGCACTGTAAAATCCTCTCAGCTCTGCTACATATGCAATTTTTCATACTAAAATGCTGTGTAAAAAAAGAAAACCAGAGAGAGAGAGAGAGAGAGAGCTTCCCAAGAAAATGCTTTCCTAAGTAACAAAATGCTGGTGAGTAGACTTTTTTTTTCATGTCTCTTCAGCTTTTTCTCCTCACCCTCTCACCGTATCCATTTGACGTCTATGAATTTCTTGGGACCACGTCTCTAAAGACAACCAAATATGGTCCATAAGTACTGAGGCAAACCCTTTCTGGAGAGGACAAAAGTGAGTCCTAAAGAGGGGAACCGACCTGTCCCAAATCAACCCGGTGCACAAGCCAAGGCAAGCTCAAGAGCAGGACACAGGTGTCCCGTGTTCCAGAGGACACGATGTCCCTGAATGCTTTCCTTCCGAAGGGACAAGCAGTTGGACCTCCTTCTTGTGGGACTTCAGTCTGAAGGGAACTGGAAAACTAACATGTTTGGAGACTTTAAGTGGAGGTTTAAAACAAGTGAGGACGCTAAGGACAACCCACGAGCTAGCCAAGGGGACAGGGGAGCTGCCCCAGTGAATTTTATTCTACGGTTGATATGGGGCTGTTATTGAACGTCCAGCTTCTGTTCATAAAGGCTGGGCTCCCTAGAGGAGATGTCTGACTGCCAGCAGTGATTAAGGTCTTCTTTACCTGCTAAAGTCACTTCACCTGCTTGATCTTCAGACCCAACCTCTTATTTTGCAGGAATAAAGGAGGCAGGGAATTCCATGGCTAGTTTCTGATTTCCTACCAGGTGTGAGGCATTGGGCCAGAAACCACAGGAAATATACTTTTTTAAAAAAAATTGAGCAAAACACAGACTCGAGGAACTTACCATCCTGTTAAGGCTATAGGAGACTCGAAGAGAGTAAGTTAAAAGGTTATGTATTGAATTGCAGAACAGCGATGACCCTTTTCATAAGACCATGCCTATCTAATAGCCTGATCCCAGCGGGCAGGAGGGGATTTTTATGTGTGGTCTTGGAGTTCGGGAGGTCCCGGGAAGAGAGTACAACCCACTCCATTAAAGGTTTTCCTCTTACATTTGGATTTTGGTCACAATACTGATTGCCCAACAGATTGCTCACCCTGACCTCCTAATGGCCAGACCCATTCGATCTTTATTGTTCTCAGTTCTCGTAGCTTCCGCCTGTCTACATTTAAGATAAACACCACCCTCCCTGGCATTCGACTGAGCCTCTATCTCCTCTGACCTCTCCAGACACGTCTCAAAATATCCTCCCAGAGCCCAATGGCTCCACTAAGACTTCTTACAAGGCCTCCTGCTCGCCCTCTCTTCAAAGTATGATCCATGCCTGATTTGTCTTCTGACTTCCAACAGATCCGGCCCCGTCTGCACTGTGGCATGGCCCCTCTTCTGATGGCGGCCCCACCTGGAACTCAGCCCCAGACCTCTCTGTGCGCCTACAGTGACAACTCTTGGTCTGCACTCGCTTGCCTTCACCCAATGCCATGTCACTAGGATGAAAATTTGGGAAGAGTTACTCTTAATTCCTCGTGATTCTCCCAAACCAATTAGATGCCAAAATAGGATGATTTGCCCTCTTGCAGGAGACAGTCATCCTACCATGGGTCACTTCACTAGCTCTAGCCCAGATGACAGAAGTTGTTCCCTGGCAGGAGATCTACCCCATAACCGACACTCACTCGATTAATTCAGTCTCTACTCACGGCCCTATCAATCTCCCTAAGGCACTTAGGGGCATACATCATTACCCTGCTCTGAAGCTTTTCCTATTTCCATAGAAGAGAATTTCAGAACTTTCCAACTGACGTTCCAGATCCTCCACCATGAGGTTTTAATTTTTGTCTTTCTCATCTTATCTCATTATCTTCTTCATAGACCAAAGAGCCACCCAGTTAAACGAATCCTCTTGCCTCCTCACTGTAACAGCACCCCATGTGAACCTCCCTCCCCCTCCCAAAATTCTTCCCGACATCTCTCTGCTTATCTACTTTCTACCCATTTGTAATGATCGCCTCTCCTTCAGGAAGCTTTACCTCAATGCCCCACCACCCAGGGATCTCTCCTGTTCTCTCAGCTCTTGAAATTCTCTGCTGTTTGCCATCGGCTCGACCTCACCTAACACGTTGTATGCTACCCTATACGGCGACTCTTTCCCGAATCTCCCCACCAAATTTGCAAGCTCCTGCACTAGTGGGGAGAAGGTATCTTTCAGAGGCTCAAAGAAGTTGGGTAATGGTGCCTGAGGTCAGAAAGGAATGAAATTCCCAGACTCCCATTCTGATTTCATCCTTTGTTAAATTTGCAAGACAACCTAAGTGGAACTGCGTGGCTCAGATAAAGGTAAGGGTGTGCTCTCAAGAAGGAGCTGGACCAGTCAGGGAGTTCTTGTTCTCTGTCTCCTCTTTATGGTGACTTGCTTTGGAGAAAAAAATAAGAAAAATCTTTTTCTTTTTTTTTTTGAGAGAGGGAGAGAGAGAGAGAGAGAGCGAGCATGCACGAGTAGGGGAGGGGGCAGAGGGACAGGGAGAGAATCTGAAGCAGACTCCCCACTGAACACAAAGCCTGACGCAGGGCTCCATCTCATGACCCTAAGATCATGACCTGAGCCGAAATCAAGAGTGTGGATGCTTAACCAACTGCACCACCCAGGGGCCCTGGAAAACTTTTCCAAACCTTCATCTCCCTCCCACACCACTGACTGCCTATTCTATGGGTCATTCAGACTCCCAGACAGCAGAAGACCATGCCAAGGATTAGCAAGGAGCCTGCCAATAAAAGGTAAGAAAGGAGAGAGATTGTCTTGGTAAAGAGTGAGCTGGAAAGCATACTAGTTGCTGGAATGCGACCAACAGACCAGCTGATTCAGAAGCCTCAAAAGCCTTCATCGTAACTTTCAAGCTTCATTCCCAGCTTCAATGTTGAAGAGCAAACTGAGACCTCGGGTAGATTACGAAGGCTAGAAAAATTTCCCAGGACAGGGCAATGATAAAGCTCTGCACTGTTGTGAATAGGATGTTCACAGCAGGGTTTTCTAGACAGCAGATAAAGGCCTTTGCACTTAAAAGGATGGTCCTCAACCATCCTTTAAAAGAGAACTTGTTAGAAATGCAAACTCCAAGCCCCCACACTAAGCCTACTCCATCAGATTCTCAGGAGTTGGGGCCCCGAAATCCATGTCTGTGTGCACATAACTGAGATATATCTGACATAATAACATTGTATTAGTTTCAGCTGTATACCATAATTATTTGATATCTGTGTACATGGCAAATTGATCACCATTATAAGTCTCCTTAACAGCCTTCAATGTACACAGTTACAGACCTGTTTGCCTTCTGATGAGAACTTTGAAGATCTACTCTTTTAGCAACCCAAATATGCAATACGGTATTTTTAGGGATAGTCACCATGCTATCCGTGACACCCCCATGACTTCTTGATTCTCTTACTGGAAGCCTGTAACTTTTGCATTCTGTTCCCTGCATCTATCAGCTTGATCCGTTTTCTATTTTTAGATTCCATATATAAATGGACCATATGGTATTTGTCTTTTTCTGACTTCTGTCACTTGGCATTATTCTCTCAAGATCCATCCACATTGTCACAAATGACATGATGTCACTTTTTATTTTATTTTATTTTTATTATGGCTGGAACATAGATGTCTTCAAATTGGTGTTTCTGGGATTTTTGTTTTTTGTTTTTTTGGGATAAATACCCAGAAGTGGAATTGCTGGATTATATGGTAGTTCTACTTTTAATTTCTTAAGAGAACCTCCATATTGTTTTCCACTGGGGCTGCACAACAATGCACAAGCATTCCCTTTTCTCCACAGCCTTGCCAACATTTGTTATTTCTTGTCTTTTTGGTAAAAACCATTCTAACACATGTGAGCTGATAGCTCACTATGGTTTCAATTTACAGTTCCCTGATGATGAGTGATGTTGAGCCTCTTTTAATGTACTTGATGGCCATCTGTATGTCTTCTCTAGAAAACAATGTTCATTCAAATTGCCCATTTTTAAATCAAATTGTTTTTCTTGCTGGTGAGTTGTATGAGTTCTTTACATACTTTGGATATTAACCACTTATCAGATATAAGATTTGCAAATATTTCCTCTTATTCACTAGGTTTTTTCATCAATGGTTTTCCTTGGCTGTGCAAAAGCTCTTCATTTTGGTGCAGTCCCAATTATTTATTTTTGCTTCAGTTGCCTTTGTTTTTGGTGTCAGATTCAAAATATTATCTCTAAGACTGATGTCAAGGAGCTTACTGCCTGTGTTTTCTTCTAGGAGTTTATGATGTTAGGATTTACAATTAAGTCTTTAATCCATTTTGAGTCAATTTTTGTAATGATGTATAAGACACTGGTCCAGTTTCATCCTTTTGCATGTGGTTGTCCAGTCGTTCCAACACCATTTATTGAAGATAAGTTTCTTGGCTCCTCTGTCATAAATTAATTGACCATATAAGCAAGGGTTAATTTCTGGGCTTTCTATGCTATTCCATTGATTTATGTGTCTGTTTTTATGCCAGTACCACATTGTTTGATTACAATATCTTTGTAATAGCAGTTGAAATCAGAGAACATGATGCCTCCAGCTTTGGTCTTTTTTCTCAAGATTGCTTTTGCAGTTCAGGGTCTTTATGGTTACACATGAATTTTATTTCTATTTCTGTGAAAAATACCATGAATATTTGATACGAGTTGCACTGAATCTGCAGATTGCTTTGGGTAACACAGACATTTTAACAGTATTAGTTCTTCTAATCCATGAACATAGACTATCTTTCCACTTCTTTGTGTCTTCTTCAATTTCTTTAATCACAGGAATCTGTTTTAATGTGGCTCTCTAGGTAATTCTGATGCCCACTTAGATTTGAGAAATCCTGGCTTCACAAATGGTGCTGGGGATTTGTGTTAGGAACCATCACATAATGAAGAATTCCAGAACTTAATGACTCAGAATAACTAGCACTGATTATCTCACAGGGTTTCTGAAGGTCAGGAGTCCTGCGACAGCTTATCTGGGTAATTCCAGCTCAGGGTATCTCTTGAGATCACAGGTGAGTTATTAATTGGCACTGTGGTAAGTCACAGGCTTGACTATGCTGAAAGACCCATCTTAAAGTCACTAATGGGGCTGTTGGCAGGAAGCTGCCATTCCTCACCATGTGGGCATCTCTAGAGGGTTAGTCACAAAGTAAGTAGTACTTTGGCAGTACTTCCTTATGTAAAGTCACCTGAGACAAAGAACACACTCAAGTTGGAAAGCACAGTCTCTTGATGAGAGAACCCTGAAAGCAGTGTTCTCACTTTTGCCATATTCAATTTGTTATGTGAGTGAGTCACAGGGCCCAGGGCACACTCAGGAGGAGGAAGACCAGCTCCATCTCATAAAGGAAGGAGTACCAAAGAATATGTGGACCTACCTTCAAAACCACTATAGCAGTGTTGGAGGTATCCCAAAACTATTAATAGCATGCAGCACGCATTTTAGTTAAGAGCTCTCTGGCATGTGAGATCAAGGGATGCCATAAGACTCAAGTTAGTTACCCTGAGTACAACCAACTACTCTATTTTTTTTTCCTTTTTAAAATATTTTTGGCCATTAAGTTGACCAGTGCCACTAACCCAATTTCCATAGCTAGTACTAGAAGCCAGAACAGGCATCTGCTTGGTGGGATGGCCCAATCAACATGCTATAAATTAGAGGAAATGAGGTATCTTAATCCTGATTCAGCCTAGCTTGGACTAGAGGAAACCCTCTAAGCTACTATGGGCTGTTTTTCCAACAGGTCCATGGGGTTGTTTTTCAGATGTCCTCCCCACGGCCTTTCACCTTGAAGAACCTGGCTGTGGTTCTGGCTGTGGAGGGAACTAGCCAAGTCAACTGCGCCCCCTAAGAGAAAGGAAGAATGGAAGCCTGAGAATACTGGTCATGAGAGAAAAATCCAGAAACTTTCCCTATATTCATACAGCACAGTAGAGAACACCCATAGAATGGTACAATTTTAGGCTAAGGGAATGAACAGAAATCACGTAGTTTGCCATTATTTTTCAGATGAGAAAACTCAGTCCCAGGGAAGTCAAGTGCCTGGTATGAGTTCGCCGTCAATGACAAAGCCAGGAGTAGATCCCAGATCTCTCCACCACAGAGGGCTTTTCTAGTCCCAGTCAGTATGTCTGCCATATGCATCAAGTTCAGGTACAATCTAATTCAACTGTTATGTCTGAAGACTCTTGTAAAGATCCCAAGAAATACTGACAACAGTTTTTGTATATGTATAGGTATATATTTGTATACACACCCATGCATTTCAGAACAGCCATTAATCTAAAACCCAATCGAACGTACTCTCTCACACCATCGACAGAAGCATCTGGTATAACTTTTCCCAAAGCTAATTTTGCACTCTTTGTCAAAACCCTTAAAAAATGCATATGCCATTTTACCCAACATTTTTCTTCTGAGAAATTATCCTAAGGAAATAATCACAGGTAAGCACTCAAGGTTTAGTAACAAAGAAGCCACAAGAGTTTTGTGATAGTAAAATACCAGAATCGAATTAACACCGTAGCAACATAAATACTTATTTGCAAGTATGGCAATCATCTGAATTTGAATGACTTCATGTATTAAAAATAGAAATTGGTGACCCCTGCGTGGCTCAGTCACTTAAGCATTTGCTTTATCTCCCGTCATGATCTTGGGGTCCAGGGATTGAACCCTGCATTGGGCTTCCTGCTCAGCGGGAAGCCTGTTTCTCCCTCTGCCTCTGCCTGCTCCTCCCCCACTCCTACCATGCCACTCGTGTACTCTCTCTCACTTGTTCTGTCAAATAAATAAATAAAATCTTTAAATAAAATTGATTTTCCATTGTTACGGTAGTGAAATTTTCCAGTTACATTAAAGCATACAAAATGTATGAGCTGTGTGATGTCTAAATACCTAGAAAAATATTTTAATATTAGATATGCTAGAGTTTCTTTGACCAGACCACACAACTACAGGCTTTAAAATATCCAGACACCCAGCACTGTATCTCTTTTTATAAAAATAAATTAAAACATTTTTTATAACTGAACATCTTTTTCCATGTAAATGAAATTTTTCTCTCTGTTGTTTGAGAATCATAGACACATAGGAACTTTACCACATGCTACCTGTTCAATATTGTGGGGAGTATACATTCATACATTCACTTTCCATGTTAATTTAGCAAAATGTATCAAACATACATAGCCTTTGACCAAAATTTTGATCCTATTTCTGGGAGACCTTTTGATCCTATTTCTGGGAGTACATTCTAAACCACTTGTACTCAATATAACAAATTGAACTGTAAACAAAGATATCTGCAAAGATAGCCATCAGAGTGCTATTTATAGTACCCTGGGGCCCTGGATGGCTCAGTGGTTAAGCCTCTGCCTTCAGCTCAGGTCACGATCCCAGAGTCCCAGGATCAAGTCCCACATCTGGCTTCCTGCTTCTCCCCCTCTCACTCCCCCTGCTTGTGTTCCCTCTCTAGCTGTGTTTCTCTCTGTCAAATAAATAAATAAAATCTTTTTTTAAAAAAGTGCATAGTACCCCCAAATTAAAAAGTACCTGAAGGCTAAGCAAATGATATGTTCTATTTAAATTGTTTTATTTGAGAGAGAGAGAGTGAGAGAGAGAGAGAGACAAAGAGTGCACAAGCATGGATAGAAGCAGAGGGAGAGGGAAAGGAGAGAATCCCAAGCTGACTTTATGCTGGGCATGGAGCCAGAGGTGGGGCTCAACCCAGGACCCTGAGATCACAACCTGAGCCAAAATCAAGAATCCAGTGCTTAACAGGGTAAGCCACGCAGGCCTCCCTATGATAAGTTCTTAAAGGTGGATTTTGAAGCCATCACAGTACTTATAAGAGGACTAACAATATAGTTAGAAAATGTTTAGGGGAGCCTGGGTGACTCAGTTGGTTAAGCATCTCCCTTTGGATCAGGCCATGAATTCAGGGTCCTGGGATCGAGTCCCATGTGGGCTCCCTGCTCAGCAGGGAGTCTGCATCTCCCTTTCCCTCTGCCCCTACATCCTCAGAGCTCCTGCCCTTCCAGTAAATAAATAAAATCTTCATTTAAAAAAAAGGAAATATTTATACTGTACTCCTAAATGATAAAATCATAAGAAATTATACATACAGAGGAGCCTGGGGAGCTCAGATGGTTGAGCGTCTGCCTTCGGCTCCAGTCATGATCCCGGAGTTCTAGGATCGAGCCCCATATCGGGCTCCCTGCTCTGCAGGAAGCCTGCCTGCTTCTCCCTCTCTCACTCCCCCTGCTTGTGTGTCTGTCTAGCTGTCTTCCCTCTCTAGCTGTGTCTGTCTGTCAAATAAATAAAATCTTAAAAAAAAAAAAGAAATTATATATATATGCCCTGAACCAAATGAGGTAAACAATTTTTTAAAGCTACGTGATGAAGAATAAAATGTCTGGGAGTGAACACTTCAGACTGGTTACAAGGACATTTTTTAGTGCATTTGCGACATTTTCTGCAATGGGTGGGAGCACACAGAGTCAGGCCCACTGTTAACGCCAAGAGACGCTTACCTAAAATCACCGCACTAATAAAATCACACAGTAAAAACTACAGGGCTTATAGGGATAACGGAGTTAGGGTATTATGCTCTCAACTTTATCTGGGCAGTATTTTTAAAAAATATATGAACCTAATAATAACAGTAGTACAGTGTTACACACTTGAATGATTAAGAAATTCGTACGTCCTACAATAAATAGGACGCTTGAGCTTGAGGAAGCCCTAAAGTTTGCTTGGTGGCCGTGGACACCGGGGGTTGCACCTAGCGGGATATGGTGATGGGCTGGCAGGGGGCTGTTCTAAAACGCACACCAGGCGGGGTGTGTGTGTGTGTGTGTGTGAGAGAGAGAGAGAGAGAGAGAGAGAGAGAGAGAGAGAGAGAGACTGGGGGGGGATACAGTGAACGGAGGTAGCTGGAAGAGATCAGAGGCTCCTATGAGTGTGCACGGGCATGCCCGTTCCTGCAGGGCGGGCTTCAGCCAGGGCTGTTCTCTACATTCATTCAATGCTTCTTGTGCCCAAAAATCTGCATACGCGAATGTGATTGGCATCACACAACAATGGGCTCCTATTATATGAATTCGTTTGGCACACGTTCCTGTTTTCAAAACAAGCATCACAGCACAGCTGACTGTGTTATCTTGCTAATAGGCAAATAAACTTTAATATGAGCTAATAAAATCTCATTTATGAAGTCCTACACATCCTACACTGTCTCAAAACACCTATTCCCAGGAACAAAGAATAAACAGAGGTGAATCAGCTTGGCAGCCGGTATGCAAAAACAGCAATGGGAGGACTAAATATTTTGCCCTTCGAGTAAGTTGTGTTTTATCAATGTTTTGAAGATCTATTTCAACAGCACTACTTGATGATGAGAACAGCTCTGAAGCTGTTTTAATAAACTTTGGTCTATCAGATAAGTATTGCACTAGATGACCCCAGGGTCACTTCCAATGCTAATGATGAGATTTTTATGACAGGATGCTTTTTTTTTTTTTTTTAACAAATGGGGTATTTATTTATTTATTTATTTATCAGAATAAACAAGCTCACATCCCAGAGGGCTGAGATTTAGTACAAGCTCCATGAATTCTAAACAGGAATTGAATATAAGAATGGTAAAATCTAGTCATGCTATTCTGAGCCTAAATATTTCAGATTTTTCGCAAAAAAAAAATTAATATATTTAATGTTTTGTTGAAGTAGGGTTTAAAACAACTGCAAATACGTGAAACATCTCTTTGTCATTTTTATATGAACATATGCTGTGGAATAGTACGAATTTCTTCTGATCATAGAAGATACTAATTTCCTTTAACTACTGTCTTACTGTCTTTCTGTGTGCCTACAGAAAAGAACCCAGAATCTCCAGTCTTTTCATTTCCTAAATGTCACCTGAGAACAATATCAAGTTTTCCTCTGATTTTAAAATTACCTTGACTTAAGCAAACACACAAAAAGGATTTTCCTGGGAAACAGTTTGTCTAGGAGACACTTCCTTTTATTCTGATGGATGTTATGAAAAGGGAAGCGACTAATTTGGCAAAGTATCATACATCATTACTCAAATTCTGGGTTCAATAGTTCAAATTTTTAGAGGCCTTGGGAAGGAAGAAAAAGAACTTTCTGTTTTCAAGGAAAATGATTTTGCCCAAGCCTTCAACACGGAGCTAGCATATTCTATGACATTCTGATAATAGGCATACATAAGTCAGACGTCCAAATCAATATACCGAAATTGCTTCCATAGCTAATTACATTTCAATTTTTAAGAACTTCCTGTTTTGAAGGGCAATGATTTCACCTAACCTTTCCAACGGTATGGTAACAGGCATATACAGTTCACATGTTCAAATGAATATGGGGAAAGAGTCCTTTAAATAAACTATTATTTACTTGTGTTTTACTTTTTATAAATGAAGGGTAAGCATGCCTTTTTTTTAAGATTTTATTTATTTATTTGACAGAGAGAGAGATCACAAGTATCACAGAGAGAGGAGGAAACAGGCTCCCTGCTAAGCAGAGAGCCCGATGCAGGCCTCGATCCCAGGACCCAGAGATCATGACCTGAGCCGAAGGCAGAGGCTTTAACCCACTGAGCCGCCCAGGCACCCGTAAGCATGCTTTTAAAAACAGAGCCAAATTACAATCTATTCATCTGATGCAGTTTGCTACACAAAGGGTTGCACCTGGAATGAGACATTTAACATCCAGTGGATTTCTAAGTATTTTGTAACCATCGTCTTTTGCATTGGCAGAGTGTGGCTCATATATTGTATCTTTGATTAGTAATTTTCATGTTTCCTCTCTCTGAGAAATCGATCATCTATTATAAGAAATCACATTTGAAATATCATCTATCTTTCCGAATACCGTATGTTTAATCTAGCGTCGCCATACAGAATAACCCCAGGTATGGGCTTTGATAATGTATACGTAGATGCCACAGTTCATCAGATCCTGTCGTTTTTTAATTTTGTAGAGGCAGATGACTGAAATTCCTATGAAGACAGTGTAGCCCTTCAGTGTCCAGAAACAGGGGCAATGTTTCTCTTCAAAAAAGATGGAGTGGACAACATTATGGGGGAAAACTGAAAGGGCAGTAAATTCAGGGTCTCAGGACATTTCCCTGGAAACCCCTGGCTTAGAGAAGGATCGTGTGAACATGGAGCCAGTATCAGGAGCGGGACATGAAACATCCGTTACCTGGTGTGCACTGTCAGGAAATGAGAGGATGTCTTCAATGGAAGACTATCCGATGGTTGAGACTTAAAAAAAATTTCAGTGTTGTTGAGAGACTAAGAAAACATAAGACAGCTAAATTTCTTGGTTCTCTCATGGAGCTTTCAAGCAAGGGTGCAAAAGATGAAGGCTTGTAATGCAAGTTCATCGTCCCTTCCACATTTGTAACTGAGTTTAGAATGGGCTGGTGCAGCACTACTTTGGGAAGTTACAAAGATTCTCAAGAAAACAGGCATATCGGACACTGCTTGTGTTCCCTATCAATGCTGAAAGCCTTAAGAATCCATTAAAAGAAAAAAAAAGTCCTAGCTAAGACCCTGTGATAAAGAAACTCGTGATCGTGATCGGGTGACCACACCTAAGTAACCACATTGGTCAGTGCAGAAGGCAGAATGTACAAATGCAATAACTAGACAAAAGCCCACTAGGCATGTTTTAAACCCTCCTTCCACAAAGGGCAGTTCAGCTACATGATGACTCGCTGTCATACTCAGCATGGCACGAAGACCAAACTGGTTGACTCCAGTCCAGACAAGAAGAGGGAGACAGACCCAGGGGCCAAGTTCATTACCTTCCTTATGTCTTCATACCCATTTCCTTGTACTCATCAACCGACTGTCACGAGACAGCTAACTACCCAGTCTCAGGGTCACCAGCATCTTCCTGCTTGATGAGAAAAGCACTCCTCCATCCAACCTCTATTCCCCCTTTCCACAACATTTGATCCCACTGATCTTAAAACTCTCCCCCTCTACTGCTAACATTAGGAAAATTTTCAACACAGCGAAAACAAGAAGGAATGCTGCAGCTTTAAACACCCTTTGCCTGCCAACTAATTCTAAATATGAATTTTCCTTAATAATCTATATTTGTATTATCACATTATCTATCCCCCCCTCATCTTTTTTAGTATGTTTCAAAGGAAATTATAGACATCCACACAGGTCCCATTATATACTTTCTGCATGCGTGGCATAAACGATAGAAAATAGATGCCTTTGGGATAAAAATATAAACATGTTTTCCTGGTCGTGCTCTCTGTGCCCCGTTCTGCTACACACTTTCACCTCTTGGCTTTGTGACAGCTGGCAAAACCTCAACAGTCAAGTCCGACTTCACTCCCGAGCTCCAGCTTACCTGAGTCCTTTCCGCCTCACGCCTAAGACACAGTTGTTTGTTCTCATCAGGACGTGTTACTTCTTTCTGGGCTCCTTACCATCGTTGCAGTTACTAATGAATATATCTGAGCTAGAAATCTGCAAGTATCTCCAATTTCTCCTCCTTCCCTCACTCCTGGTTTTCCACACCAAGTTTTATGATCCCTACCACCACAATCTCTGGCAGGTCTTTCTCCCACTCCCACACCCACTGCCCAGTTCAAGCCTCCATTGTCCTGTAGATTCTGAGACAGACTCCCGGCTCCCTTTGCATCTTCTCCCCTCTTCTTACGCCACTGGGATGAGGTGTCCACAGCAGAACCAGAGGCGATCTGTGGATCAGTCCTCCGCCGGAACCCCCTCCCCACTCCCCCATCCCCGCCTCTAGGCCTATGGTGTTCAATATGGTGGCCACAGGCCTCACAGGCGGTGGGACCCATGACACTGGCTAGTCAGAATGAAGACGTGCTGCAAGCATCAAGGACACAGCAGATTTGGAAGACTCCGCAGGAAAAATGTAAAATGTCTCATCCAGAATGCTTTGTTTTTGATTACCTGTTGAAATGATCATGTTGCAGACATCTTGGTTTTCAATCAAATTATTACTGAAATTAATTTCACCCCTTCAAGTCTTACTTGTAAGTGGGCCCTAGAAAACTTAATATGGCCAATGTGGCTCCCATTTATTTATATATATAATACTATATATTATATTTATATCTATTTAGATATTATGTTCATATATTTATGTATAAAACTATATAATACTATATAGCATAATAAGTTTTATAATTATTTCTACTATCAACAACTGACTTAATGGTCAATTAATTATTATTAATGTTAATTATATATAATTAAATATTTAAATAATAATTAAATAATTGTCATAATACATATATCATATTTTTTTAAGATTTTTTTTTAAAGATTTTATTTTATTTTGACAGAGAGAAACACAGCGAGAGAGGGAACACAAGCAGGGGGACAGAGAGGGAGAAGCAGGCTTCCTGCCGAGCAGGGAGCCTGATGTGGGACTCGATCTCGGGTCTCCGGGATCATGACCTGAGCCGAAGGCAGTCGCTTAACCAACTGAGCCACCCAGGAGCCCCTATATGTATATTTTTTTAAGTAGACTCCACACCCAGCATGGAACCCAATGTGGGGCTTGAACTTGTGACCCTGAGATCAAGACCTGAGCTGAGGTTAAGCGTCAGACGCTTAACCAACTGAGCCACCCAAGCGCCCCTCCCATTATATTTCTATTAGACAGTGCTGATCTAGAACAAAGTCCATCTCCCCAGACATGCCAATTACTAATCCTCACAACTCCTTCCCCATGCTTTGTTCTAGATGCTGTGTCTCACCCCTCATCTGCAAAGACAATGCTGAATTCTACCACACAGCGAGATGCATTCTCCTAAGAGTGATCAGCTGAGGAAGTATGATCTCCTTGTGTCATCCCTCCAAGTGCTTTGCAGGACGCCCCGGGCATCCAGAAGACAAAAGGAAAATGGAAGTGCAAAGGTAGATATATCAAGTACAAAGTAAGGAAACATCAGAATGGATTCTTAAGCTTTTTAGGAAAATGACCCAAGGCTCCTTTTGACTTTTGTTTATGCAGTCTCTCTTCCAAAACAGAATATGAGTAGTTGAGTGCATAATCAATCACCTTTACATGAAATGCCACCATCCTGATAAATCTGCATATCTCACCAAGTTCCCACAGGCCACTGCTATGCAGTTCTGGGGTGAACTATCCCATTCTCCCACAACCCGCAGGGAGCTCTGCTCTGAGTTGGATCTCAAGTTCAAGGCTGCTTCAACATCATGAATATAATGATGATCAGGGTATACACCAGGGGTGAACGTGGGTGGAGAGTACTCACCTGCGAGGAACAAGATCAAGCAAAGAAAGGGAAATCAACCTGTTCAAAGCCTTTAGCCCACCCTGGAAGGCTGCAAGATACTGGCAGTGAGCCAAAGGTCTGTTTTGGTAAATAAAGTTTTATCGGAACAGTCTTGCCTGTTCATTTACATACTGACTAATGTGGCTTTTCTTTTTTCTTTTTTTTTTCTTAAAGATTTTATTTATTTATTTGACAGAGAGAAACACAACCAGAGAGGGAACACAAGCAGAGGGACTGAAAGAGGGAGAAGCAGGCTTCCCGCCGAGCAGGAAGCCCGATGTGGGGCTCGGTCCCAGGTCTCCAGGATCATGACCTGAGCCGAAAGCAGTTGCCTAACCAACTGAGCCACCCAGGAGCCCCTAAGGCGGCTTTTCTGCATCAAAAGCATAGCTCAAGGTTTGAGACCATCCCTCCAGGGGAAGCCTAAAATATTTACCATCTGGCCCTTCCGGGGAAAAAAAAGTTGCTGACCTCTGGCCCAAGGGGTCAGTTTTTCATTAAACTAATAGTCTCTTATGAGGAAGGCAAAGCTTCACGCCCTGGAAATACAAGGTTGAAGAAGACTAAGGTGGTGATTCCATAGCATGGAGTGAGACTCCCATTCAGTTTCGAGAGAGAGAGACCTGGAAGCGCACTCATTTTGGACTTCTCAAACAGAACTTCTGTTCACAACAGCAGTGCCTTTCAACCTTTTTTTCCCATTAAGAACCACTATAACAAATATATTTTACAACTAACCTCTCTGCCCCCACCCCTCTATGCCTATGTAAATATCCAACTTTGTCAAGATAATCCTCATTTTGCTTACCACATGGGACCAACTCTCCTATTTCATCCTATCGTAGTGTGCCTTTCATTCTAAAAAATTAACAATGGGGGGAACCTGGGTGGCTCAGTCATTAAGCGTTCTGCCTTTGGCACAGGTCATGATCTCAGGGTCCTGGAATCTAGCCCCACTTCCGGCTCCCTGTTCAGTGGGGAGCCTGCTTCTCCCTCCCTCACTCCCCCTGCTTGTGTTCCTTCTCTAGCTGTATCCCTGTCAAATAAATAAATAAAATCTTTAAAAAAATAAAAATAAAAGCATAACAATGGATTTTATTATAAATTCATGTCTCGTGGTTCACAGTTCAGAAAACTCTTGGTTTAACCCCAGCTTTTGATTGTCTATCTCTGGTCTTCACCACAGATTAAAGGTTATGAACTAGCCACTGTTTACCTTCAGATGAGATTGATCTGCTCCCCCCCACACAGAATTTTGTTTATAGCATTGCTTTGGGGTTTTCATGATTATTATGTTATTTCTCGATTACGTTTTCATTACTCTGAGATTAGTTTGAAAAATCAGACAGCATGGCAATAATGAGTCTACTTTCTTACTTGGTAACAATCAGCTAGAGCTGAGAAGTGATTTCTCCCCTGCTTGGGCCAAGTTGACACCCTTTGCCACAGGGCAAATGCACCTGAAAATCCCAAGAATTTTCATCACAGGCATTAGCTCCCCATGACCCACCCCCCAAGAGAAATATAAAACAGATCCAATTTGTTTTGTTTCCATCGTTAAATCCTAGCAGGGTATTTCAGCAACCCTCTGGCTTTGGGGAGAGCTTTTTTAACAGATATTTTGTAATCTCAAATCCTCCCACACCAAGAAGAAATAGTGGGATCTCATTAGAAAAAAAAACAAGTAGCTTTTACTTCTTTGAAAGAGAGAGAGAGATTAAAGAAAAGGAAAGAAAAACCCACAGCATTTGATGAAAAAATGACAAGAATAAGAGAGCCCCCCAGGAAATTTTTAAAAATTAAAAAAAAAAAAGTTGCCAGATTTTGTTTACTCAAAAGCTTTGTTTGGGAAATGAAATAATGTCATCTCTGCAGCATTTTCCTAGAGACGGAACTTTTTAAACTATCAAGTTAGAACATGTGAGACTCTGGTTTGGAAAGGTGATGAGGCCACAATTAGCTTTGGTTACAGCTTAATCCAGTTCTGTTTTGTGGTTTGTTTGTTTTTTAAACTACACGAAGTTTGTAGGAATCTACGAAGATTTATGACTGTACCAAACACATCCATCCTTTTTGGATTTTTCCTTGAAATCCTCCTGGCAACCTTGATATTTCCTATGGAAAGGAGAGATCTAATCCAAGTAAGAACACTGAAAAAGGTAAAGGAATTTAATCCCATAATTTGATTGATTACTTCTTACTCTGAACACTCAAGAGAGAAAAAGCAAACAAAAAAAAAAAGTAAAGAAAGAAAAAGCAAACTTCTTCCTATCTGTACTGGGATTTCCCCTACTAAGCTTTACCCAGCAGGCAACAGTCATAAAACACAAATTATTCACGGGGATCCATAGGCCAATCATGCTAACTGGGTCCCCAAATCTATATGCATCAAAATATTGGGAAGTCCTCTGAGATGAAAACCAGCCATTGAAAGATGAACTGATCACTGACTCAACTGAGCTCAGTACCTTAAAATCACCCATTCTGGAAGGGTGCTGTAACTTGTTCAGTTCTCCAGAATGTTTTTGTCATGGCTGCCAAGCCTTCAAAACCAAATTTTTATCTTCCGGACGTGGAACTGTTCTTAACTGTATTCTCCAGAATCGTACCATGTAATTAGAAGCCCTGGGTTCTTCTCTTTTCGCTGAACTCATGAGTGAGGCATGGCAGTTCCTTTGTAAGTAAAACAGTCTCTATGTCGCAGGTACCTTCTAACTCCAGCAAACTTTAGACTCTGATTCTATCTGGCTGGATCCAAAGGAAATTCACATCACCAGCCATGTCTTACGTAGCATTGACCTGATCACTAGAGTAAAGGGCTTGGCGCTCAACATGACTGGCTGCCAGTGAAGCAATTAGGAGACGGTGATTAATAAAATTATAATGAAGATAGACAGAACCGTGCTTTGGGGTGACAATTAGGCTGTGCCCTGACTGGCAGTATTAGCATACCTAAAGTAATAAAAAAAAAAGGAATGTCAATCAAAAGGTTCACACAGTGGGGTGTCTGGGGGGGGGGGCTCAGTTGGCTAATCTGCCTTTAGCTCAGGTCATGATCTCAGGGTCCTGGCACGGAGTCCATCATCGGGATCCATGCTCAGTGGGGAACCTGCTTCTCCCTTTCCCTCTGCTACTCCCCGCTGCTCTGTCTCTCTCTCAAATAAATAAAATCTGAAAGAGAGAGAAAGAGAGAAAGAAAAGAAAGAAAAGATGCACACACAGAAAAGAGTGAGAAATCAGGACGTTGGCAGTGACTCAGCCATACTCCGGAGAAAGAGGTGGGCGGCTGGCGGATTCTTACAGGCAGATGGGAGCCCAGGGCTGCGTGATGACGGGAACAACGAGACACAGCCTGGCCCCAACTGCATGAGCAGCAAGTAGCCTCCCGACTGCAGGTCCCACATCGTTCGGCTCTCCCACACAGCAGTTGAGGAGGAAACGTGCTCATATGGACCACTTCATAGTTAAGAGGTTGGCTTTTTTTTTCACAGTTATTGTTCATATTTAACGGGTAGGGAAAAAATCAAGCGAACAGCCAGGATTTCTGCTATGCTCAGGATCAGATTACTTTTGTGAGAAAAGAGGGGAGAGAGAGAAGTTGAGCACACACACAAGTGGTTTAGTTTTTCCATATAGACCAACAGACTCACAAAGGTCTAGAACTACCTTGAAAAATTTACTTTTTCAACTGTATGTTGATACATTGCCCAGTTTTTTCTAACAAAAGATCCAAGACCAGGATCAAATGAGTCCCACCCCATGGGGCAGCCTTTCGATCCCCACGATCTCATAGCCACTGACAGAACCACACTGGGTAATTCTGAGAACCCAAAGCCTACCCTGGTGGGGAGGGACTGGCATGCTGGAGGTGGCTGGCTCAGGATCCCGCACAGCTCTACCGCTGGCTTGGCTATATGACCTTGGACAAGTCACCTTACCTTTCTGGGCCTCCGTTTCCTGATCTCTAGAAGGCAAAAAGTGATAGAATCTACCCAGTAACAGTCATCATGTTAATGAAACTACTAGACTACATCCGGTAGCATCCAGCACGAGGAAAGGCCTCACCAAATGTCACTGAATTGTTCCCTTCCATCTGAAATAAGGGATCATCCAGACAGAAGATCAGTAAGGAAACACTGGCCTTCAATGATCCATCAGATCAGATGGCCCTCAGAGACATACACAGACCATTCCATCCAGAGTAGCAGAAATGCCCATTCATCTCCAGCACACAGAGAATGTTCTCTAGGACACATTGCATGCTGGTCCACAACACGAAAATTAACAAACTTAAGAAGCCTGAAACCACGTCAAGTCTCTTTTCCAACCAAATGGTATGAAACTAGCAATCAATAACAAGAAAACTGAAAATATAATGAATATGGAGAGATTGAACAACCCACTCTTAAAGCACTTTTAAAAGGGAAGTTTGGGAGGGAAGTTTAAGAGGGAAAAGACGAGTGCCTACATGAAGAGAAAAGAAAGATCTCAAATGAGCAATCTAACTTGATATCTCAAAAAACTAGAAAAAGAACCACTGAAGCCCAAAGTTAGCAGAAAAAAGGAAACAACAAAGAGCAGAGCCGAAAAAAAATGAAATAGAGACTACAATGATATATTTCATCAATTGTCCATTTCAGGGTTCAAATATTTTACTATTTTTAAAAAAAGTTTCAAAATTAACAAAGAAACGTGTAGAGCAACTAAGATGGAAAGATGCCAAACAGCCAAGTGAGGAATGGTATTAAATCACAGAAACTATCTTATCCACACAAGCATTAGTAGCCTGCCCTTCACACAAAATTGGCTCATAAACCAATCAATGCGGCACCTGGGTAGCTCAGTCAGTTAAGCCCTTGGCTCTTGATTTTGGCTCAGGTCATGGTTGCAGGGTCATGAGATCAAGCCCTGCATGGGGCTACGTGCTGGGTGTGGAGTCTGCTTAAGATTCTCTTCCTCCCTGTCCCTCTGTCCCTCCCCACCACTCTGTCTCTAAAAAACAAAACAAAACAAAAAATTGATCCAATCAAGAAAAGGGAATAATGATTAAAAGGAAACACTAGTTTGTGTCTCGAGAGTCAGTGCGCCCCATTTTGTTTTGCTTAAGTTAAAATGTAATGTGGAGAACACTATTTTTACAGTTGTTAAAAATATCAAAGGAAATGTTTCAAGAGAGATTTTCATTACTCGGTAAACCAGAATCTCAGATGCACAACTGTGTGTTTAAAAACAGAAGGAGAAAATTCCAGGGTGCCCCCCAGGCGGGCCATTCAAGTCTGATGACACGGGACATCCAGGCTCAGTAGTCCTAGCAGGGGAAAAAAACAAAAAACAAACAAACAAAAAAACACCTGGGTGCCAGGTCCTGGTTCTCCAGTGTTCTAGAAGCTGAATTTTCTCTGGCCCTTCCTCGTCCTTGAATCGGGATCTCTCTGCATCTCTTTTGCTCCCACAGCTGGTCTCCTAAGCCACAGTGTGGAAGCCAAAGGCAAAAGCACCCAGGTCAAGTGAGCAGACGGAATAGGTAAGCTGGCCAAGATCTGGGCTGTGCTGGACCTCAGCCACAAAGAGCAATCATTCCACCCCATAACCAGCTTCCCCACCCAACAACTGCTCCTCCTAGGTTGTCGCCAAAAAGCCAGACGCCCACGACAGATTTGCCTCTGACCCCTAGCCGCAGTTCTCTGTGCCCTCAAATACCTGTCCTGGACATCATCGAAGTTTCCGCACAAGTAGGATTTGGTCAGCAGTGGGTGACCTTTTATATCGTCTTCACGTTACATGAGGCAACCATAGAAAAAGAAAGGGAAAGAAAAACAAAATGGTCTCTGTGTTTGTTTCAGGGACAAGAGAGTAGGAGAGGAGCCATGAGCCAGGGGAATCAGCTGAGGGAGAGATCGGCGTGTCTGGAAGCAACAGGTGCTGGTAAGGGCCAGGATGCCAGCAGGCCCGCTCGGGGGGCCTTTGCAAGGACAGAAGGAACAGGGTGGAAGCAGAAGTAGGCCAGCAGAGGAGTCCTTTGGTAGGAGCCCACAGCATCTCTTCCCTTCTTTGTGGATGTGGCTGTTTTTCCTTTGGTTTTAGAGTAATATCAGA
The DNA here is from genome assembly GCA_004023965.1 of Spilogale gracilis. Classification (NCBI taxonomy): domain Eukaryota; kingdom Metazoa; phylum Chordata; class Mammalia; order Carnivora; family Mephitidae; genus Spilogale; species Spilogale gracilis. The sequence continues at coordinate 23,412 of PITA01002458.1, forward strand.
TATTAAAACTGCAAGGAAGGAAGGAAGGAAGGAAGGAAGGAAGGAAGGAAGGAAGGAAGGAAGGAAGGGGAGAGAGAAAGAAAAGAGAAAAGAAAAGAAAAGAAAAGAAGAGAAAAGAAAAGAAAAGAAAAGAAAAGAAAAGAAAAGAAAAGAAGAGAAAAGAAAAAGAAAACACAAAAAAAACAGCAAAAGGGTGCCTGGGTGGCTCAGTTGGTAAAGTGTCTGCCTTCGGCTCAGGTCATGATTCTGGGGTTCTGGGATCGAGCCCCCTGTCCGTTGGGCTCCCTACTCAACTCCCTACTCTGCTTCTCCTTCTGCCCCCCCTTCCTCCTACTCATGTGCTCGCTCGCTCTCTCTCTCTCTCAAAAAAAAAAAGAAAAAATGGGGCAGAAAATTCTCAGATACTCCTCCACCCAGACTCCCCTAACGTTAGCATCTCACATTACTCTCGTACAGAGATCAAACCCCAGAAACTAACCTTGGTATCATTCCACGAACAGACTACATGTGTAATTCCCATTCTTCCATCAGGATTTAATCAAGGGTGCCACACCATTCATACTCACTAGTGGTTAGTCTCTTGTCTCAGATCTGAGACCGCTTATCTGTCTTACTTTGTTTTTCATGATCTTGACATGTTTTGGGGATACCGATCAGGGATTTATTTTGTAGCTGCCCTGCAATTTCGGTTGGTCGGATGTTTTCTCGTGATTAGACTGGAATTAGGGATTTGGGGGAAGGACAGTCGACAGGAAAGTTGTCTTCTCGGGGGTGAGGATCTCTGCGTGATAACAAGGCAGTATTAACCTTAACACCTGGCTATAACTGGGTCTGCCAACGTCTCCTCTGTAGTGTTCCTATTTTTCCCCTCCTCTGCTGCATAACTTTTCACCTGACCACCACCACTCCCTCCCATCTGCCTGCCCCAGTCATGGAGCTGCAGTACAAGGAAGGCCTCTCTGGTTGGGACTCTAAAAGCATCTTTTGTGACACTGTCCCTCGTGAGTGGGATCTTCATAGTGTGTGCATTTGGGGTTAAACAAGCTTCTGTGTGCTGCCTGTTAGGAATCAGGGGACCCTTCTCCAGAGCATGTACAACACAGGGAAAAGAATAAGGCTACATTACTGCTGTCGAAATAAAATCATCTGGAAGTATTTTCATTTGAAGCCGGCTTTCAGAAACAGAGGCAAAACACACTAACAAAACTAATCTGGGGCATCTGGCGTTCCTTTTCACTCATGTGCATTTCCAATAAAAATCTCCTAATCATTTATATCTTGTTTCTCAGGTTTATAGTGAAGGCAAGTCTCTTTTATTTCCCTCCAAAGAATAAACTCCCTGCCTAGAAGGGGTGAGCTCAGACGGAGAGGCAAAGCACAGCTCAGCCACCATGCTAAACAGATGATCTGTGCCCCTGTGCCTGAGGTGCTACTCAAGGCGACCTGGACCGCTTTCCCTAATTAAGACAGCACTTTCTCTCCGATAACAGGTTTTTCCAAGTTCAAGTGGCTCGGATCCCTTGCTGACTCTCCCTCCCACTAGGTGGCGCTACACGTCACCTTCAAAGTGGGCTGCCTTCCACAGTCTGCAGAAAAAGGACTCAGTTTTTCAACTGTGCAAAATATCACACGCCTCGTGGCAGTACTAAATTTCATTCATAATGAACACTCCCTCTTTTCTTTTTCTTTTTTAACATTCACTGTCATCTGACAGCTTCTGAAACAGGTCAAACCTGCACTCTTGGGATATGGTAGCATGGTAGTCATGACGATGAGTAATGCAAAACAAACAAACAAACAAAACAAAACAAAACAAAACAAAACAAAAAAATCAAGAGTTGCATCAGCAGAGACCAGCAACTGGGAAGATGCTTCAGGTCACTGACCTCCGCATTTCCTCACTTTCTCAGTTCTGGTTTCATACGAGGTATCAAGAGCCACCAGGGAGATTCTTAAACTGTATCAAATTAGCAAATGTGCTGTCCAACACTTTAAAACATTCTCACAAGTGCAAGGACTAGGGAGTTACAACATTATGCAGTTACAATATTACTCTGATTCCATATTAAAGGCACAGCTTCCTTAAGAAATCTCACGTCCACAATTGTAACAACACCTCAGCAGAAACCAGTTTTCAAAAAGCAGGGAGTCCAGTATCCCTAGGAAACATACCCAGAGAGGACTTGGCCCTTTATCAACCAAGTTACTATTACTCCAGGGAGGAAGATGTGCCCCCTCTAAGGAAAAGGGCTGAGTGCGTCAAGTTCCCATCGGGCCCCGCAATTTCACTGATGGAATTGCAATTCGCGGTTGTTCACATGCACCCCTCCCTTAGAAAGGGAAGGCCCTTTCGTTGTTTATATGAAGTAGGTTTGTTTGCTCTGTGACACTCTTCCCCTCACAATGTGAGCATCTGGTCTATGTAAGGTTAGCCCCTGATGTCATTCACCGCACAGGCTTATTAATTTTATTCCCATGACCCCCTCCAAAAAACATATTTGGCACGTACGCTTTCCTGGCCAATGAAGAGACTTATGTATACGAGACAAATATTTTGGCCAGAGGGTTCTCTTTCTAAGGGGAGGGCAGATGACGACATTATGGAGGATTTTTCACTCCGAGACAGTTATGCCTTTCACATAAAACGTATCTGCACACGATAAATCTCATTGTTATAAAAGAATATTGGAGCGCGCAAGGTATTCCCGATCCAGGCCGTAACAAACGTGGTTTTCGTTGTTGCTGTTGTTTTTAATACGTGGACTCACCAGTCCCAAAGCCTGTGGCATATCCTGGGTGGCTGCTCGGGAGTTCGCCAGGCACTTCATAACTTGCCTGTTACTGATTCCATAGTTTTCCCCACCTAACGCGGTGTCTGCTCTTACACACGCGCTTAGACACACACACACACTCATGGGAACTATGGTGTCTGACTAGTATTGCTGGGAGTCGTCTACTGGGACGCTAAGCCCAGAGGGGAGACATTCAGCTAACAAAATAACAGCACTGTAGGTTCTCAAAAGGGCTGTTTGCAGCCTCTCAGTGGATACAGAGTATATGATCCCTGAGCACCCCTGGGAACTGTATGCATAAGAGCAATTGCACCCTCTCCCTTGTGAACAAGCATCCTAGACTAAGGGTCCAAAGCAGCTTCTTCCTGCTTTCCTCCTCATCCCACGTCCCCTCCCACTGTTCTTAACTCTGCTCTAAGGACAGAAGCGCTCTCTCTTTGGACTTCAGTCCTTACGACCTTGCATGGGTGGCCAGACTCCATAGCTCCCTTGGCTTGAATTTCATTTCCACCCCTTGGTCCAGAAGGGGCTTGTGGCTCAGGAGAGTGGGAAACTGCACATGGACCTACTTTGCAGCTGCTCCCAGCTGCTAAGAAAGGCTGCTTTCTCCTAATAGGAACCGAAAGTTCCTCCATTCCCTCTGCCTCTTCAGTAGACTTGGAAAACAAGGCAATGATCGTTAGAGGCCAGAAAATATTAAATTTTGATGAAGCAGGGGTGGGGTTGGGGGGCAGAGAACCAACTTCTAAATGCCAAGCTGAGTGATCTCTGATCTTCCTGGATGCTATAGAGTAAAATATTTTAGTGATACTTTTCTCCACTCAAATTATCCAGTATTGCTAAAGAAAACACATCAACATCTAAACTGTTAGAAATGTGGAACACTTACCATCTTGCCCCAAAATTCGAGATGAGATGGAAATGTTAAAGAAAACATAGGATTATTTATACACAAAATATCTTTAATACTTTATAAATAGGTATCTTTTGTCTTACCAAAAAAAAAAAATAATAATAACACACCTTCTAGGCACAGAAATACCCAGGGAGAGGAAGGCCTTCTTATTCAATTCTAAGCTCACCTGTTTTTGAACTACAATAGACTCATTTGACTTCCAGAAAATATCTTGGAGTTTTAAAGCAAATGCAACAATCCCCTCCGTTCCTTTATGAACCCGGTACCCATACAATGGAAATGCAGACTGTTCATTGCAGAGCATTGCTTTCCCATGACTCGTAAGCCACAAACATTTGTTGCACTGATATTATGTCTGCTAAATTAAGTAATGTGGAATGTTTTTTAAAACCCTACCAGGGTGGAGTTTCACATACAGAAGACTCCCAGTAAAGCATCCTCTATGATCATTAACAAATTTCTTGGTGTATAAATATCGGCCTGTTTTCATTTGTTCAACAATAATATTAGGACAATTCAGAGTAACTTCCTTTCTTAGAGATTTTGAAAAAACTCACTTTCTTGCCTTTACTACCAATCTGTTCAAAGGAAGAAACTGATTAAACTGGTGTCCCAGCGCAATTTACAAAGTACTTTATGTTTTCTTCTGGTGAGAGAAATTTACAAAACAGCCCAGCCAGGGGGGTCCTGGTTGTTTTCGTTCTCCATGGCTTTTTCCTTCAACTTCCTACCACCACCACACTTCTCCCTTTGTCTGGACAGTAGGGGGCACTGCCACAACGAACTATTATGGCCAAATGTGAGATTTCACTGGGCAAAAACACAGGGCTGGACATAGAGGAATAGGATTGTCCCATGTCAATGAGCATCTAAAAAATATTTTACACATTTTTTCTTCCATAATTCACAGGGTGTAAATACTGCAGTCTTCTTTCTGTTCCTGTTGGGGGGGGGGCAGGGAGAGTCAGCAGTACATGGTAAAAATCCTATATTACAAATTTGGGGTTGACTCAGGAAGGTCTCACTGAATCCCTAATTGTAAATACTAGCTGAACACAAGCAGTAACGCGCACTTAATGTAGATTAAGTAGTATTTCGTGCAAGAGATTTTTTTTTCTCATAGTCTTCTGTCTCACAAACATCAAACTCTCCAGTTTAGAGCCAAGATGAAAGAGAACTGTGGCAACATTTCATTAAACAATCGCATAATCCACGTTGCATAGGTGGAGGGGTTTTTTTTTTAAATAAGAGTTTTATACGTAATTGAGTTAAGCTTAAATTTATGCATCCAATAAAAACCACTGCAAATGGTAAAACAAAGACATTGCTCCGACACTTAGAAAATTAAATTCACCAAACCATGAAGTCTACCGTGCAGTTATTTTTGTAACTACCATAAATTGCTTTATAGCACTCCTCTGCTGGAATAAACAATCCAAGGAGAGATTTACTTTACAGCGTGCATCTAGCTTCCAAAAGAGAGTGACCTAAAAGTTTATGACTCTTTCCTTTCTTCTTCTTCTTTTTTTTTTTTTTTTTTTTTTTTTTTTTTTTTTTTTTTTTTTTTTTTTTTTTTTTTTTTTTTTTTGTAATACTTGTGTTTCTAGTTACCTTGAAACCTTCCTTCTCTTCCGTGAGCTTAGAGAGGCTCATGGAAAATAAGATCCAGGTCCGTAGATATCCTGTGCCCTCAAATACTCATTCCTGGAATAAGAAGAAACAATCCTACTTTGTGGAAATAGGGTCTATATGGCAAAACGAAAATAAAGGGTTTTAGTACTAAATATTTCACCATATTTAATGGCACCTCAGAGCCAAATGTTGTCTTAGACCTTTCCTAAAGCTGGCTTGAAGTGTGTTCCCTTACGCATTCTACCAGGCCCAATTCAATGTAAACTGCTATAGATAAGAGTTTTAGGGGTCTTTAATCACTTCTTTCTTGTGTCCTTGATGGAAAAAACAGAGCTGCCTTTGTACTACAAAGAAGGACCTGTTGTTTTCAGATTCAACAGGTCATTTTCATAAGAACTTCCCAGAGGATACAATATAAATGATAGAAACACAGGGGGATTTTTTTTAAGTGGCTGATGATTTTAAATGATATATATTCTTTATTTAGGGAAGGTTGTTTGTTTTTCCTCCAACAAATGGAAAGTTACTGTTTTAAAAGTGTTTAATGTTTGAACTTGACTTTTAGGACCAAATGTTTTTAAGTTGGGTTACTGTAAATTCGGCTCCTAAAATCAATCTGAGGCGTGCCAGACCAGCCTCAAGTAAATAAGCTTGTCAGATCATGTTCATTTCTGTTTGGGAGATGAATTATTTATTTAGTGGACTTTTTGAAATATACCTAAATTGTGCTGTCACTTTCGTAATGTCCTTTCAGTTAAAGTAACAATGAGAATGCATACTTAACAAACAAGATAAAACTTTATAAAATGAAAATTCTGGCCATGTGATTTTTGGTTGTTCTCAGAGGACAGAAAACAGGCCGATACTTTATGGCAAATAAAATCCAGGTGACACCAGGATTTATTGGAGTTTGGCTGATTCCATTACTAAAGGTGGTCTAAATTTGAGAAGACTGGCAAATTTAAGATTAAAATCCGAATCAGTCTTGTTCCCTAAACTTTATCTGGAGGTTTTTTTCACAGTGTAACCAGTGTCCCATTTTTTCCCCCTTTTCTTCTTTTCAAGAAAAAAAAAATTGACTACCTCATGTGTAAATAGAATTATTTGATGACCTTTAGAAAAGTTTCAGCCAGATCAAAAACACAATTCCCTTAAAATTTTGAAAAAACTTTCCACCACTCACTCCCCACCACAAACAAAAGTTATTGTCCAGGAAGCCCTTCCTTAAAGCACACTGACCGGCTGTTGGCACTTGCACGAACATGTATTTCCCAACTACTTACACTCTAGTTCTTGACACTTTTACTAAGTCTCAATATTACTTACCACCCAGGGCAGTGATCCGGCCAAGGGGTCAACGTAAATGAATACCTGATGGCAAAGACTGCGGGAGCCCCAGGGGATGGTTCACAGATAAAGCAGAAATAAAAACTAGGCGTTCTTGGGAACCCGTGGATGAGGCTGCAAGGCTAATTAATAATCGACGAACAGGTTTCTCACTTAGAAGGTACCCCCCCCCCCCCCGCTTTAGCTAAAACAGGGCTACTTTCACAGAGCAGGAGAAGAAGATGGGATTGGCTATGTGAGGGAAAGGAAGTCCCCAGGACTAAAGAAAAGATCATGAAGGTCAAAATTTCTCTCCCATCGCCTTCCTTGACACTCACTTCCCTGGAAGCAGAAGGCACCGTGGGGAACGAAGGCAACTGCTGAGGACGTCTGCCCACTGCAGGAGACCGGGAGGGAGGAGGGCGGGAGTCCCCCCACACTACGCACGCTGCGCACCCCGCGCTTCGGCTGCCCCCCACCCCCTCGTGTGCCCAGCCCCAGCTCACCGGTACCAGGCGAGGCCCTTGTCGTAGCTGCGGTCGAAGAAGTGGGGCTCGGCGCCCACCGCGCGTACGTCGGGGTGCACGCGCAGGAACTCGAGCAGCGCCCGCGTGCCGCCCTTCTTCACGCCGATGATGATGGCCTGCGGAAGCTGCTTGCTGCCTTCGTCCAGCAGCAGGGCCAGGGTGCCCGGCGGAGCTTCAGCCACGCTGCTCCCGGCCCCGGAGCCCCCGGGACCTCCGGCCAGGCCGGGGGGTTCCTCTTCCCAGGCCGCCTCCTCGCCGTCGTCGCGCGGCCGGCGTCGCCGCCACTGCCGCAGCTGCAGGAGACGCTTCCTGTGCGCCGCCGCGGGCCACACCGCCTGCTCCGTAGGGCCTCCGGCCAGGGCGCCGCGCCCCGGGGTCCCAGCCTCGTCGCCGCCGCCCGACGGCCGCACCACCGGCCGCACTACCGGGCCCGCCAGGCTCTGGCAGCGCTCGGCCAAGCAGTAGAAGACGTACAGGGACGTCAGAAGGGAGCAGAGCATGAGCAAGAACTTCCGGAAGATGCTGCGGGACAGCGGCTCCGCGGTGGTGGGGTGGGCGCCGGCCGGGCCCGGAGGGGCCATCCTAGCCGGAGGCGACGTCGGGCCGCGCGCGGGCCATGCTAGGCCGGGACTCCGCTGGGTGCCGCGACCTCCTGCGGGAGTCCCCGCATTGCCGGTGCGTTCCTGCGGACGTGCGAGCTGCCCGGGGGACACTGAGCCCCGGGCGCCCGGCGCCGGATCCCTGCCTCCGGTCGTGGGGGGCGGGAGGTGGTGGTGATGCCGTGCTTAAGAAACCATCGTCTTAGACTCGCCCGACTCCTGCGCCTTGGGGTCGCGCTCGGCGCCCAGGTTCTCTGAGAGTCGCCGGAACCGGGGTCCTGGCGGCGGCGGCGAAGGCGTGTGTCTCAGCCCCGGCCCCGAGCGGCCTCTCGGAGTGGATCCCCGCTCAGCGATCGTGCATCTTTCCCTCGGTCCTGGGGAGGGGACTCGAGGCGTCCAGGCCGCGGAACTACGTGAGCTGCAGGCAGCGGCGAGCGGCGGTGCCTGCCTTCGTGCCCGTGACCGCCCGGGCGCGCCCTCTGCGCCCCGCTGCGAGGTCCCACCGACTCTCTCTGCCCCCAGCGGGAACCAGAGGCCCGCGGAAGGACGTGCACCCCTCTTCGCGCGCGCCTGGCTGCTCCAAACTGCCCTCGGTCCCCACCTGGGAGCGGCGTGCGAGAGCCCGGCTGCGCGGGACCTGTCAGCGGCCGCGCCACTGCGCTTGCAGACGCTCCCCCGTCGCCTCGGGGCCGACGCCGCCGCCACACGTGGGGCGCGGAGGGCAGCAAACTTGGCGGTGACGTCAACGGCCCGGGCAGCACCAGCCCCCAGACGAGCGGAGCGGACGGGGTCGGATGGAGAAAAGGTGGCGCGGACCCCGCAGCGTCTGCCCAATGACATCGGAGAGGGCGGGGGCGACCGGGGCGACGCCCCTTCCCCACCCCGCCCTCCCTGCACCGCCGCTGCCTCGCCCCCTTTCCGGCGAGCGGGGGGTCTGCAGGGGCTCCGGGGTAGTCTGACTGACAGCCTGGGCCGGCCGGATCCCCGGGGGCCTGACTTCCACCCGAGCCACCTCGCGGGCTCGACTCAGCCCCGACTCCCTCCGAGTCCCCGTTCCCGCCTCTGTCGCTCCATCCTCCCCCCCCGCCCCGCCCCCTGCCACCTCCCCGGCCCTTTGGAAGTTTTGTTGGCTGCACTGGCTAGTCCCCGCAGCACGCCACGCCCCCGTTTGTCTGGGACGCACTGAATTCCTCACGGCGGCTCCGACTTGCACCTACTCCAGTGTGCGCTGCGGGCCGGGAGCAAGCCTTTTCGCCCCGGGCAGTATTTTATTTTGTCTTTCCTTGTGCGCGTCTTGCTTTGTATTAGTTTAGGTTAATCGACAGTTCCCCAGGACCGAGAAAGAACAGCCCCTTAAGAAACGAACCAATAAACGAATCGAGAAGAGAAATCAAGAGTTTTAGAAAAAAAAAAAAAATCAGCTCCGATTCCACATCCATATGCCTCTTGACGAAGGAATTTATGTTGTTTGTACCACCGTTTGTGTTTGTGGGGGGGGAAGGGGTGTGTGTGTGCGCGCGCGCGCGCACGCGTCTGGGTAAAGGAGTTAAATATCTTTTCCTAAACAGCGATTTCCTCTTTCTCTTGCCTCCCCTGACCCTATATCCTCTTCACGAGCTCCTCCAAGAGTAGGTCAGGAAAGGATACAAATCATCTTGCTGTTTAATGGAGGGAAGTGGCCCGTGGACCCTGCATGGGGTGGTTTTTTATTCCATTTCGATTTGTTGCTGATTTCTTAGCTTCCTTGTCTCAGCGGGACGCCGGGCCATGTGGGCGGTAGCCTGACTGCCAGGCACCAACCCGTATAAGTTACACTGGCAGCTTTCTCGGCCCAGTGTAGCGGCTGACCGGGCCCCCTCCCCCTCAGCAGGCACCGCGTCCTGGGCCTGACAAGGAGTTAGGCTGCCTGCTGCTGGAACTTCCCAACCTTCTTCTGGCCTATCTTCCTGCGCTCTGTGCTCTATTTGACCCTGAAAGTGGAAGTCTGGGGAATCCTACTGACCCTTCTAAAGAACATCTAGTGATTCTCACACTGTAAGTGGGTAGAGCTGGTGTGTTTGTGCCGTTGCTAGACATGGTTTTATGTTTATGAAGTACCAATCCCACCCTATTCTACAAAGCAGCGGAGGGCTCATTAGCTTCTGATGCCTTAAAGCAATGAACTTTTACAAGGATGAACAGGGAGGACTGCCAAGGTCTGCTGTCTCTTTGTGTCCTAAAATTGGATATCGACAAACCAGTCCCGTGTTAATACTGTCTTGAGGTTTAATATATTTTGAAGTTTTTCTCTAGATATTTCAGTCTCATTTGCAGAAGGAAGACAAAAACAAAGATCATTTCAAAGTGAGGCTGAAAGCCTGTGCAATCTCGTAAGTGCCAACAAACATGTCTTGGTTTCCTCCTTGGGAAAATGATGGTCTCCACATTCCCTTCCAGCTCCAACACCATACAAGATCATGCATTTATAAGCTTTCTCATTTCAAACAGGTATTTTCTTTACTGGAGCATTGAAGATCTACACTGTTTAGGACACACGGTTTTAGGATCACTCATAATGTCTAGCACAGCTCCATACATCCCAAATAAATTCTGAGCCACAAAGACAAAGCCTTAAAGGCAACTTTGAAATTTCTAGCAGCCACCTTGAAAAAGGCAAAAAAGAAACTGGTGAAATCAATGTTAATAATATCTCCAGCATATCTAAAAATGTGACTTTAACATGCAGTCAATATAAAAATGATCGAGATGATTTTATGTTCTTTCTCTTCATATCAAGGCTTCAAAATCTAGTGTGTATTTTACCTTCGCAACACATCTTTGTTGGGACTGGCCACAATTCAGATTCTCGATATCATCAGGTGGCTAGAGACTGCCATGCTGGGCAGCATTCATGGGGATGTTATTTTTGGTGAAAGAAGTGTCCCTCTAAACAGAAAGCAGCACATTCAAATCAGGATAACTCATGGTTGGGGGCGGTATTTACAAAAAAAGTGCAATGCCTCAGGGAAAGAAGGATTCTTGATGAAACAGCAGGGGGGAGAGATATGTGGCATTACGTCTGGTCATGAGAAAAACATGGAGAAGACTGATCTGCGTAACATTACTGAGAGTCTTTCACTTTCTCTCTCTCTCTCTCTCTCTCTCTCTCTCTCTTTTTTTTTTCCTTTGGACCTAAAGAGATGGTGAGGGAGGGAATACAAGCAGCGGGAGAGGAAGAAACAGGCTTCCCGCAGAGCCGGAGCCCAGTGCAGGGCTGGATCCCAGGACTCTGGGATCATGACCTGAGCCGAAGGCAGACACTTAAGAACTGAACCACCCAAGCATCAACATTACTGAGAGTCTTACTCCACAGCTCCTTAGAATGTGCTTTGTCTAATAAAATGCATTTATTAGAATGGAAAACAATTCCAGCTAATCATTATTAAATGGGCGCTTTCCAAGAGGAACAATGGCCAGGAAATAACCAGGAGCACAATGGACTTTGTTGCGATTTCTGCTTCTGCCTTTCTCCTGTCCTTCCATGTTAGATTGGATAGCCACTCCTTAAAAATGATAAGGTTCTGCTAGGAAAAGCTCGTTACCAGAGAAGCTGGTCTTGTATTCAGGGGTGAATAGGTGAAATTGATGTTTGGGGACGTCTTGCTTCCTTCTTCTCTCTCCCTAGTGGGTACCCACTCCTGCTGCAACATCCTTACTCAGTGTCCTATCCTCAGGCCTCTCCCAGCCCAGAATCCCATAAACCCATTCTCTGTAATGTACACAGGATCCCTGCTTATCTTCTCTCATGCCCCCTCCACAGATGCCTTTCTCCTACCTGCCCCAGAAGCAAGAATTTGTGCTATTTTAAAAATGTGATACAAAATAAAGTATCAAGAATAAAACAAATCGCCTCCCAAATTTCCATTATTATGAACATGATTAAAATATTGGCTAGTTATTTATATATAATATACATTATTTATATGTATTTCTTTTTTTAAAAAAATTATTTATTTGACAGAGAGAAACACAGCGAGAGAGGGAACACAAGCAGGGGGAGTGAGAGAGGGAGAAGCAGGCTTCCCGCGGGGCAGGCAGCTGAAAGCAGGGCTCGATCCCGGGTCTCCGGGATCATGACCTGAGCCAAAGGCAGTTGCTTAACCAACTAAGCCACCCAGGCGCCTCTATATGTATTTCTATATAAGGTTATATACGTAAGTTCTCTCTATATAGAGATAAATATATATAGAGAGAGGTGAATGTAGGTATATATGAGAGAGAGAGAGAAATAAAGATAATTCTTTAAAAATACTAAGACTTTCGGGATGCCTGTGTGCCTCAGTCGGTTAAACATCTGCCTTTGGCTCAAGTCATGATCTTAGGGTCCTGGGATTGAGTCCCACTTCGGGCTCCTCACTAAGCAGGGAGGCTGCTTTTCCCTCTATCCCCCTTCCCATCTCACGCTCTCTCACGCTCTCTCTCTCTCTCTGACAAATAAATAAAATCTTTAAAAATATTTTCAAAAAAATACTAAGACTTTCTAGCAGGGTGGAGAATACAGACAGCATCCTTTAGCCCCCTGTAATAATAGACCCATGAAGGGTTTTGTTCAATCTGGGTGCTTCATTGGATTTTTTTTTTTACCTCCCTTACCCCAGAAGGCATTCCTATGGCCCTCCATTGCCCTATTCCTTCCCTGTCTGTCCCTCACTCCAAGCCGTCCTTCCATGTCCTTCCAACCCCACTGGCCACACCAACGTGGAAGCCAGAAAGGCCAGGAGCCCACTGATGTAATAGATGAAGGTCAGCCTCTCCCTGGGGCAGGAACAGGGGGCACAATGGATTGGAGAGAGCAGAGTATGTCCTGCAAATGGGGAAACAGGAGCCTTAAGCGCTTATAATCTTTTTATTTTTTTTAAGATTTTATTTATTTGACAGATAGAAACACAGCTAGAGAAGGAACACAAGCAGGGGGAGTGAGAGAGGGAGAAGCAGGCTTCCCGCCAAGCAGGGAGCCCCATGTGGGGCTCGATCCTGGGACTCCAGGACCACAACCTGAGCCACAGGCAGACGCTTAATGACTGAGCCGCCCAGGTCCCAGGGGAGCTTATACTCTTAATGAGACAAAACACACACACACAGTCCTTAAAATGCAAATTGGCATTGTATTCAACTCAAGTACCATTATGCTACATGTTCACCAGATTCATGGTCAGTGCTTGGTTATGCCCTCCCCTTACTGTCTCAAGGTCCCTGGTGTCTCTACCCATAATCATCTTCAGGATGCTTTCCTTGTCCATCCCCTGCCCCTGCTTTGAGTAAATCTCCCAACGAGATCTCTGAGTCCCTGGGAGTTTTCCCTCCAGATTTTAGGAGCATGCTTGTGCTACGTCTTCCCCTGAGAGTGTAAGCACTCCAAAGAGCCTAAGACCATTGCTTGGTGGTATCACCTGGTGCGAAGGGGATGCCCAGAAAAGATGTGTGGACGAACTGATGACCCCAAGAGAGAGTGCAACTGGTCATTCTGGTCTGAGAGCACCTCCCAGAAAGGTCAAATGAAGACAGGGCGCTGTGTGTTGTAAACGGTGTTTTAGCAAGAATGAAGTGTGGTGGAGAGGGGGGCACCTGGGAAAGCCATTGCAGGGAGCCAGAAGTAACAGAGGAATGACGACAGAGAAGCAAGCAGGAGCCAGGTGCTGAGGGCCTTGAGTGATTGTCTCAGGGGTCTCCTTTTATTGGACATCTGTGGAGATTAACAGGAAAATATTTGCTTTCTTCAGAAGACGGCTTTCCAAAAAAAGCTTTCTCAGCAAAGTCAGGACTGGAGGGCGGGGGAGTGCCAGCCCAGTCGCTGAATCCTCTAAGAACAGAACCATTGTGACAATCCACAATTTGCTGGGAATTCAGAGGGGAGCTTAGTGGAGGTGGTGGATTTCAAGATGGGTCCTGAGGAATGGGTTGGGGGCCGGGATCACAGAGCGAGAGTACCAGTGTGGCAGTCACAACGGGCAGCCAGCAAATGTGTAATTAATAACTGTGACCAGCTCTTTATTTAGACTGATTTTAGCCCCCAAGAAAGTGTTTCTATTCATCTATTTACTTAAGAAAACTTTCTAGAAGCAGAAGTGTGATTTTAATAGCCTCACAACTTGTCTTAGGTTCTGCATTATACTAGCCTCTGTTTAACTACATCTCTTGTCCTTTCTTTGGGGGACTCACCCTTCCTGAGAATGACATCACCAGATGAGAAGCATGTTCCTTTTATCATGTTCTCACCTGGTGCTTCTGTCACCCTCAGTTCTTGCCCTCTCAACACTTGCGTCAGATGTTTTGCATCCAGGAATTATCTTGAAGTCCCCAAAGGATCACCTTTGGTCAAAAACAACCTCAAAATATGCCACTGTCATGGGGTTCCTGGGTGCCTCAGTCGTTAAGCATCTGCTTTCTGCTCAGGTTGTGATCGCAGGGTCCTGGGATCGAGCCCCACATCCGGCTCCCTGCTCAGCGGGAAGCCTGCTTCTCCCTCCCTCACCCTCTTTGCTTATGTTCCCCCTCTTGCTGTGTCTTTCTGGCTCTGTCAAATAAATAAATAAAACCTTAAAAAAAAAAAATGCCCCCGGGGTGCCTGGGTGGCTCAGTTGGTTGAGTGACTGCCTTTGGCTCAGGTCATGATCCTGGAGACCCGGGATCGAGTCCCACATCGGGCTCCCTGCTCAGCGGGAAGCCTGCTTCTCCCTCTCTCACTCCCCCTGCTTGTGTTCCCTCTCTGGCTGTGTTTCTCTCTGTCAAATAAATAAAATCGTTTTTTAAAAAAATGCCCCTGTTCATCAGAAAGGGGAACGTGAAGGACTGAAGGAATATCAGCGGCAGGCCATACTTGGATGTATAGCTTTTGCCCACCTTGATCCATCCCAGGCGATATCATCCGCATGGTAGTCATTACAACTTTGTAAGTCATGGTGAAAATTTCCTGTCAGAAGGCAGGACAACGTTTGGGGGACGAAGCACCTGGATCGATGCCAAGGGCACTTAGATTGGTGCTGATAGTTTCCAGGATGAAATTTGCCTGTGACATGTGCGAGGTCCTGGGAAGGACCAGAAAGCACCTCTGACAATTCAGACCAGAGATAGGAAGGCCCTGGTTACCTGCGATATTTTTCTGCCCTTTTTCTGAAACCAGCACCTGGACTGTTGTCCAGGCAAAAACTCCTTCTTACACTCATGCCATAAAAAAATCTCAATACAGCTAAACTCACCTCTTGATTTTCTCTACGTCGGCGTAATCTGTCTTCCAGTCTGGGTAGCACCTGGTTTTCCAAAATGCAAATAAGCCAGACCCTGAGGCTCAAGGACAGGACTTGGCTGGGATTCCTGGAAATCTGTGCCCTTGCCTTGGGTGGGCAGGAGATGAGCTGGAACTGCTGTCTACCATACTTTATACTGAAGAGAGGAACCTGTCTGAGGAGGAAGTCAACACAGAATACGGAGGTGAGCCAGGGAGAGAGGTCAGTCGGGAAACTGGGTTTGAGAACCTGTTTCATCAACAGAGCAACTGTAACATAACAGAGCAACAAAATAACAACAACATAACAACAGAGCAACAAAATTCTGTTATGTCTTTGTTCTTTGAGATTTTAGGCAGCATGTCTTGTCCCAAGAGCATCAGATCTTGTTTCCTATTCCACCCTACAGAATTTTGAAATACACCCTATCAAAAACTGAATTAGCATGCAAAAGAGTGCAGAGCTATTTTTGCCCTCGGCTGACCATCCAGGTAAAGCATCAGAAGAAACAGCTGTCCGTTGAAAAACAGGACTTATTTTAAAAAGTGACATAGAGCTAAAAGTTGGCTCATGGAGGGTTTTGTGATTATTTTACTCATCCTCAGTTTCTTTTCTCAACATGGAACACACTGAGTCCATAGTTTTGTTTGTTTGTTTGATTATAATATTGGTGCTTTCTTTTATTTTAAAGAGAACATTCACTTTTCATAGCAGATAAAAATTAAGTTAATCTTTTGTGTGAACTTGAGAAGGATGTAGAATATAAATAATACATCTGAAATATGAGGGAGTCTGGGTGAGTTTCCCTGGTTCCCCACCTGTATAGGAGATTTAAAATTTTTCTTTGTGTTATAAGAGACAGGGACAAATCAGAGGGAAAAGAAGAGAGTGCGTGCTGGTGCTTTCTGAGCAGGAGCCAATGTCCTATCCCTCCCACTCCAAGGTGTCCACTCAGCAGGACCTGGAGGAGAGACATGGACTGAGCCCGAGAATCTGAGAGCAAAGGAAGGTTCAGAAGGGCTGTGGTGCTCCTTTTCAGAAAGCACCCTCAACAACTCTTTAGGGGTCCCTCAAAGCTCTAGAGGCTTGGAGAAGGACCCAGAATAACTGAGAGGGAGAAGTATCTGGAGGAGGGAGTGGAATCTGAAGAAGCCTGGCCATCTAGAACAAGGCATAACACATGACCTTGACAGGAGGGACTACTGCTGGGTAGGGCAAAAGGGAAGCTCATCAGTGGCCCCATGGATGAGTAATGATGGCCGAAGCCCAGATTCTCTTAACGTCTTGGCACTCTCTAAGTCCAAACAGGAGACACTGTGTGGGAGCCAAGAGACTGACAAGGGTTTCAGGGGCAAGGGAACAGGAAGTGACCCTGAGATTATCGAGAATGGACTGAGAGTACATTTCTACCACTTAGAAACATAGGCACTTGAATGGAAACTCAGTTCAGTTTTCAAAAGCATAAGAAAGTTCTCTTTGGCACACTGATTTCCCAGCCAGAGATTTTTGTCCTTGTGGCACTCATGGAGGTAGATCTAGATCCCTATGTGCGGTTTTCTCATGAGACCCTGGAAGTTATGCCTTAAAATACCCATGGATGGCACATCATTGTGCAGTTGGTTTTTCCTTTTCTTTTTAGTTCTGATTATTATTTCCTACACAATAACCTAGCTTCTTCAGTCATTTCACTAAGCAAATAAAAGCACAAGATTAATTACCATACGCTCTATGATTTTTCTAGGTGTGGTTTTCACCAACAGAAAGTTATTTCCTCTTCATTCTGAAGATTAAAAGTCCAAAATCAGGGGCGCCTGGGTGGCTCAGTTGGTTGGGCGACTGCCTTCGGCTCAGGTCATGATCCCGGAGACCTGGGATCGAGCCCCACATCGGGCTCCCTCCTCGGCGGGAAGCCTGCTTCTCCCTCTTTCACACCCCCTGCTTCTGTTCACTCTATGGCTGTGTTTCTCTCTGTCAAATAAATAAAATCTTTAAAAAAAAAAAAGTCCAAAATCAAGGTGTCAGCAGAGCCATACTCCCTCCAAAATGTTAATTACAGCTGTAAAGACCCTATTTTTAGAAAAGATCAGGTTCACAGGTATTAAGGATTAGGACTTGAACATGACTTTCAGGAGGACACAATTCAAACCACAACAGACATGTGTCAATGCAATTGGCTTATTAATAATAGCTAATACTGCTGAGTGTTAAGTGACTTACAACCAGGCTTTCCCTTGGTTCTCCCCTGGCCCCCTGAGAATGGGTTTTATTATTCTTATTTGACAGATGGAGAAGTTGAGGCTCAAAGAAGTTGAGGAAACATATCCTAAGTTGCAGAGTCTCAGAAGGGCATTGCTATTTTTGTGGTTTTTCCAGGACAAAAATGGGGAGAGGGAGAAGGAAGGGAGGGAGGTGGGAGAGGAAATGAGAGAGAGAGATGAGAAACAGATGGATTTTGCCAGATTACTTCTCCGGGAGTAAAGGAGCATCTTGTCCATCTGATTGCCTCTTCTCATTAGCATTCTGCCCTTTAATTGGTGGAAAAGCATTAGCTGGAACTGCAAAGAAAATGCTTATTTTAACTAGTTAAAAATTGAATACCCAAGCTCACTTTTATGCTTTTTACAGCTTGACCTATGACACAGGTGTCCCTCTGTTAAAGGACTTAGAATAACTCACATCCCAGCCCATACAAGAATGTGACTTTTTAAGACCCTTTACATGGGGCAAAATAATGTTTTTAGACATGGCTGTATAGTCATTTCCAAAACACTCCCTTCTTTGCTTGTATATGATTATGTCTCTTTGTTTTTGTTCACAGATGGTAGATGGAGTAAGGGCAAGACTAGGGAGAGTTGCCAAGAAAGAGATCCTCTGAGGGAACTTCTTACCTAATCAATTGCTCTGTAATAAGGTAACCATCTAACGTTTTTCCCCCAAATGATGAACTAGTTTTCCTAATACCTATTCTTTTCCCCTGCCTACTTGAAATGGCATATTTATCTTGTATCTAAATTGATACATACTTGAATCTGTGCTGGGACATTTTATTTTGGTCTATGGATCTGTCACTGTCATCAGAACTACATGATATTGTCATGGTATTTATTATAACTTTCACTTGAAGCCTTGAAATGCTCTCATTTCAGATGTCTTGATTATTCTCACATATTTAGTCTCCCTTATTCTTCTTAGGTCAGTCACCCCCAAAACATGCTGTTTACATTTTTATTGGTTTATCATTATATTTATTGACTGCTGCCCCCAGGGGCAGCAAGGAGGAAGGAATTCACATATTTAGAATGTAATACATGATAACCCCTTCAAGGAACATGGAATGCCTTATTCCAATTTTTCATTGGCTTCATAAAATTCCTTGCATTGTTTGCTGCGGTTGTTCCTAAGTGATTTAGATGAATGATTGTTCTGTGAATGAATATTTCCCCCATGATATTTTCATGCTTTTTTTCCCCCTGAATCTAAGCAGGCTATGAACTCTTCTAAATATATTCAATAACTGGAACCTTTACTGGGCACACCTATTACTTTCAATGTTTTCAATAGACAGATACCTAATTTCTAGTAGGTAAAAAAATTTTAAACCCTCTTTCCCAAAAATCTAACTCATTCATTTTTCTTGCCATGTTGCACTGGTTAAAACTGTAAGAATACGGAGCACCTGGGCGGTTTGTTTGGTTGAGTGTCTGATTAACGATTTCAGCTCCCGTCATGATCTTGTGGGTCAGGGGATGCAGCCCCCATCAGGCGGCACACTCAGCAAGGAGTCAGCTGGCTTGAGATTGTTCCCCTCCCCCTCTGCCCCTTCCCTTGCACTCTCTCTTTTTATCTCCCTAAATTAATTAACTAATTAATTAAATCTTTAAAAAACTTTTAGAAACTGTAAGAATAATGTGCAATAATAGTCAAAATATCGGATATCTTTCTTCTGCTTATGTTAGTAATGAAATGCTTCTATACTTTGATCTCTAAGTATGCATTTGTCGTTTTTTTCCACTATGGATCTTCCTCTCCTTAAAGAATTAGCTAACTTTATTTCTAGTATTAAAAATACACATTCATTATAAATTGGTTCAGATTTTCTTTAGGGCCCTTTACAGATACTAATACTAAGATACAGAAACTCAGATACTTGGGGGGGGTCTGACTTTGTTTTGTTTATTTATTTATTTATTGTGATCTAGTAACATTTGTGGGACATTATTTGTTTTAATGTTGAAGTATACTCACATTTGCGTCCTTGGTAGTGATATTATTATTATTATTTTATTTTGCTATTCCATGTTTTTGGCTAAGGTTTTATTTGCTTGCATTTGTAGTCATTTAGAAGACCAGCCTTTTGAGGTACCTGGGTGGGTGGGTTGGTGAAAGCTCTTGGTTTCGGCTCAGGTCATGACCTTGCAGTTGTGAGATGGAGCCCTGGGTTGGGCTCTGCGCTCAGTATGGCATCTGTTTTAAATTCTTTCTCCCTCTCCCTCTGCCCTTTTCCCGCTCTTGTGTGCTGTCTCTCTAAAATGCATAAAAAAATGTTTAAAGCAGGGCGCCTGGGTGGCTCAGTGGGTTAAGCCTCTGCCTTCGGCTCAGGTCATGATCTCAGGACCCGGGGTTGAGTCCACATCAGGCTCTCTGCTCAGCAGGGACCCTGCTTCCTCCCCTCTCTCTGCCTGCCTCCCTGCCTACCTGTGATCTCTCTCTGTCAAATAAATAAATAAAATCTTAAAAAAAAACTTTTTAAAGGAAGTTTTAGTTCTTTTTTTTCTTTCCTTTTAAAGATTTTATTTATTTGAGATAGTGCGAGAGAGAAAACAAGTGAGCACGAGTAGGGGAAAGGGACAAAAGAAGAGGGAGAAGAAGGCTTCCCCTTGAGCAAGGAGCTTACTTCAGGAACTCGATCCCAGGACCCTGAGATCATGGCCTGAGCTGAAGGCAGATGCTTAACTGACTGAACCACCCAGGCGCCCCAATAAATAACATGTTTTAAAAAATTTAAAAAAAATAGGCCAGCCTTTTGTTGTGTTCAATTTTTGTCAGGTGTTTTTTAGTGTGAGTAAGCTGGTTTTCTAAAATAATATGAAAATTTTCTATATTTTTTAAGTGGTCTGCAAGAGTATGAATAATTTGTAGGTCAGATACTACCTGAGGTCGTATCAGAATTATCTGACAATCTGGGGCCTAATGGAAAAGGATACTTGAATGAAAATTAAAACTTGTCCTCATGGTTGTTTATTCAGAAATTCTAGTATTTCTTGAATTGGTGATTATTTATTAATTATTATTCTTTAAAACCATTATTATTCCTTAAAATCATTCATGAAAAATGAGATCAAGATGGCAAATAGCACACTTGGCCATGTTTGTACCCACTCAAAGTGAATCAATTACCCTCAGGGGGTGGTGGGAGAAAAGGAAAAAATGTAACAGGAGATCAGAAATGTTGCAGAATGGATGAAAGCAAGACTGAAAAACAGATTAGTTGTAAGGAGCCCAGCCGGTCCAAAATACTATAGGAAACTGTTTTGGAGATGAGTGGTCCCATGTGGTCAAGGAGTGGGTTCAAAAACTGAAGGGCTATTCATCAGGGTGACGATTTGCCTCTCATGATGAGCAACCCTCTTCCGCTGCCTCTTCCACCCACGCCACTTGCTGTGTGGCCCCAGCAGCGGGAAACCCTCAGCAGCTCTGGTTCCCAAAGAGGCCAACCCACCTCCCCTGGCAATAGCTCCTGACCCCTACTGGTGGCCAAACTCCAGGGAAAAGCTTGGGCAGAAAAACAGAGACTCTTAAAGATATGCCAGATATAAATTTCTATTTTTGTTCGTAGGTTGCAAAACAGCTGAACATCAATAATGACATTTGGTTTATCCTGCTTTGAACCATCAGACAGATCAACATTTAATTGCATTAAAAGAAGAAACAATATCTGTAGGTAAAATGGTTGACCAAAGAAATATCTACAAAGACCTTTCTTACTTTTTTAAGACTTGATTTATTTGGGGTGGGGGAGTGGCAGAAGGAGAGGGAGGGAGAGAGAGAGAGAGAGAGAATCTCAAGCAGACTCCACAGTGAGCAGGAGCCCAACTCCGGGCTTGATTCCAGAACCTTGAGATCATGACCTGAGCCAAAATCAAGAGTCAGTCACTTAACCAACTGAGTCACCCAGGTGCTCCTGAAAAACACTTTTTAAAAAGTAAAATTAAGGCGTGTATGGTCTGCTCAGTTGGTTGAGCATCTGCTTTTGGTCCAGGCCATGATCCCTGGGTCCTGGGATCCAGTCCTGCATCAGGACTGCTTGGTGAGGAGCCTGCTTCTCCCTCTGCCCACCCCCCATGCTTGTGCTGTCTCTCTCTCTAATAAATAAACAAATAAATAAATAAAATCTTTTTTTTTAAAATTTTATTTATTTGACAGAGAGAAACACAGCCAGAGAGGGAACACAAGCAGGGGGAGTGAGAGAGGGAGAAGCAGCCTTCCTGCCGAGCAAGGAGCCTGATGTGGGACTCGATCCCGGGTCTCCGGGATCATGACCTGAGCCGAAGGCAGTTGCTTAACCAACTGAGCCACCCAGGCGTCCAAAATCTTTTTTTTTTTAAAGGAAAATTAATACCATCAGTGAGGATCAAAAGACTATTGTATTCATAGAAAAGAATCAACTAGATTTCTACCATAAAATTGAAGTGTCTTGGGGCCCCTGGATGGCTCATCCATTAAGCATCTGCCTTCAGCTCAGGTCATGATCCTGGGGTCCTGGGATCGAGCTCCACATCGAGCTCCCTACTCCATGGGGAATCTGTTTCTCCTTCTCACTCTGTGCTCTAGTTCTCTCTCTTTCTCTCTCTCAAATAAATAAAATAAAAATCGTAAAAAAAATTTGAAATGTCTTCACAGAAAATCTCTTTCTCAATGCCTGCAGAAATTAGCAAAAAAAATGAAGAAACAACCTACCTGTCTCCCATTCCAAAATTCATCAATTGAAAGAAAGAAAGAAAGAGAAAGAAGAAAGAAAGAAAGAAAGAAAGAAAGAAAGAAAGAAGGAAAGAAAGAAAGAAAAAAAACCAAACCAAAACCATGATTCATTCAGAGCAGAGGAGGGGGATAAAGCTTGATTCTGCTCCTATCTTTACCTTTCAATCCCCAGGACCCATCCTGGTGAATGGACATAATCTGAGAAGTTTTACAAATATTCCCCAAATCAAGAGGGAGTACAACTGAGAAGAACGGCTTTCTCTTCCTGACTCTTCTGATCAATGAGGAGTAGATGTCACTGTTGGGGAGCAAGGAAATGCATGGAATGAATTATGGGGTGGCCTCATCAATTGGCAGAGTAAAAACATCGGTGATAGAAAATGTTTTCAAGAATGAGCCAAAAACAGAAAATCTGAAACAGTTCTATGAAAACTATATTGGTGTTGACTTCTGTGAAGGCAAGTTGCCACCCTCTATCGAAATATAAATGATAAATCCTTCCAGGAATTTATGCTAAATAAATATTTGCACTTGTCTCCAAAGATGCATAGACAGTTGTTCGATTTCTGCACTGTTTGTAATAACAAAATTGTTAACATCGTAAATGTCTATCAATGGAGAAGCAGTTAAATAATTTAAAAGGCAGACAGACCTTCCTGAGAAGCACTCTAAGGCTGTAACATTGGATGAGATAGACCCATATGTCAACACTAGATTTATCATCAACTCATTTGCTTAAGGGAAAAAGTACGTTTTGGAGCAGTATGGATAATATTAACTCACATGTGGATTTCTCCATATAGCACAGAAGGCATAAATCCATACATTTGTAAATGCATCCATGCGGGAAACAAATGAACACCCAACTCCTGAAAGTGATCATTTTTAAGAAGAATACAAGCAAAGAAATGTGAAAAAGAGATATTATTTAGCTTGCTGTACTTAAGGGTTTGATTTCTTTTTGTGATAATGTATTCATGCTTTATCTGTATATTTGTGTAGTAAACATCAAAAGCATGCTAAAATTATTCTATTTATCAAGTTATTCAAATTGTGCAGATGTGAAATTTCAATTTTAAAAACCATGGTATGTCTTTATATTATAATTCTAATTCTTATTTAGTGTGCCTGTGTTTCATGCCCCTCTGTTATTTTTTTTTATTTTTTTAAGATTTTATTTGTTTATTTGACAGAGAGAGACAGTGAGAGAGGGAATGCATGCAGAGGGAGTGGGAGAGGGAGAAGTCAGAGGGAGTGGGAGAGGGAGAAGCAGTCTCCTGATGAGCAAGGAGCCAGATGCGGGGCTCTGGCTCAGGACCCTAGGATCATGACCTGAGCCGAAGGCGAATGCTTAACAGCTGAGCCACTCAGGCGCCCATGCCCTGCCCCCCTTTTATTAAGCACGCAGGAGTTCTGTGCATTTATTTCTTTTGTTCTGAAAGGAAACTGAGAAGTACAACGACTATGTTCTGTTTTCTGACTTGTGGTTTTTGTTTGTAACTTTGTTATTTACTTTCTTGTTTACTTTTCTTGTTTTTGTAGTGGTGTTCTAAAATCTGGAGCAAGCACGGAAGTCATATTTTATTCATTTTCATGTCTTTCTTGCTCAGCGGTAGGAGTTTTTAGGATGATAACATTTTATCTAAGTAGAATTTGGTCCACATCCCCAAGTTTTTCTATGTGGTGTTTGTATCTGACAAATGGATTACTTACTATGGGCATTGTGTTATGAGCCTTATATACAAGGGAGGAACTCTTGCCTTATTTTGCATGTGAAGGACCCAAAACAGCTCTTTGGGGAACTGACCCTACCTTATATCCATTAGGAAAAATGGATCCAACCTAAATGTGAGGGGTAAGTACATGAGCCAACACTAGTCATCCCTTAGCCATAGTCATTGGTTCAGTTCTAGGCAAATGACCCAAACTCAATTAGAGTTTTTCTAAAATTCTAGACACTTGCTAAAACTCCCCCCAAATAAAAAATGTTCTTTCCTGTAGAACTGTCATCTACATAACAAAATGGAAACAGAGGTATCTCGGCCCCATTGTGGGTAGAGTTTGCCTGAGTTTGAAGACAATAGTTAGGTATCTATGGTGGTTTATGGCAAAGAAGAGACAAATTCCTAATGATAGCATCTGAGTACCTATAACCAAATATACCTGAAGCCAGAAGAACTCCTTGATTTTCCTGATATGGCAAGCTAATAAATTCTCTTTTTGATTTCAGCTCATTTGTATCACTTAAAATCAATAACAGTCCTCAGAGAATTAAATCTCACAGATCCCGTAACTATTAGTTGGTGAATCCAAAATGCAACCATGGATACCAGAGCCCACACTCATAACTATCAACTCTGTTGCTTTTATTTATTAATTTACTTACTTACCTAATCATTCATTCATTGAACACATATGACATTGAAGAGGTATAGGTTAGATCATTTAGCATCTTTTAAGGCAGGGGAAAGAGTATGGAGCTCATTCTAGGTGTGATAGCAAAACCATTGAGGAATTTTCTGAAAAACTAATATGATACTATTTACATATTTAAAAGATTACTCTACTGATGCATGGTGAATAAAATCTTGGGGGACAAGAGAAAGTACACGAGTACCAATGAGGAGAAATTTAACAGTTTTCCAGGACGGAAATCATGTTCTGCAGAGTGGGGTATTGCTGGTGAAGATACTAATAAGAGAAGATACTGAAATGCATTTTGGAGGTAGAACCAATGGGATCTCCTGGTGGATTTGATGTGGGGCACAAGGGAAAGAGAGGAATCGAGTCTGGCTTCTAGGTCTTTGGCCTAAGCAACTCAGAGAATGTTTTACTAACATAAATGGGAAAACACGGTACAAATAAACTCGGGTATATCAGATTGAATCCAGCATCCCCATTTTACAGATGAGGAACTGAGGGATTATACAAAAGAATGACTTACATTTCCATAAGGCTGTTCTAGATTCTTCACACATATCGAGTCTTTGATCCTTATTAACAAAGCTTGTGAAATAATCATCACTCCCATTCTTAGATAGGGCCACCGAGGTGCAAGCAGGGTGAGTGAAGTGGAGGTGATCAGGATTTGAACCCCACAGTCTGGCTCTGGACTCCATGCTCTAAACACTCCCTGATATTACACTGCCTTCTACACATGTGCAAAGTGGAAATAGCCTTTCACGGTGGTGAGCTTTTCATGCCATCTTTCCTCTTTTTTCCCCTTCCTGCCATTGACCAGTACCAGTACCCTGATTTGTGTGTGTTACTCTTTTAAACAAGGAAGGGAAAAATGGGAGAAATTATAATACTGCTAAACTGGAAAGTCTCTTTATTTTTTTTAAAAAAATGTGTTTAAATTTAGATACCCTCTTGTTGTTGGAGATAACATTTTCTGTACTTCTTTGGGGGGAAGATATTTCTTAAATCCATGTCCTGCACCCCTAAAAAAAAGAATGAGAGCAGATTCTTATAATGAGGGAAATAACCAAGAAGTTATATTTGGGAAGCCCGTCAAAGCTGCAAAGTTCTAAAATATCCATAGAAGGAAAGAATGAGAACTCTTAATGTGTCTGTGTGTTAACAGTTCAGTGAGTCAGTGAGCAATAAATGAGTTCACACATATAAAGGGCTTCATAAAGCACCGGGCTCATAGCAAGTGCTCAGTAAATGGTAAATATTGTAATTAGCATCAGTTCACTCTACTTCCTCTTTAGGTATGGCAATGGGAACACCCTCTGGCCAAACTTACAGCATGTGTGTTTTATATCTTGTTTCAAGGCTATCTTAGCAACAGGAATACAAAACTTTAAAGCATGCAATTCTCCTTAAAAACACAATGGTTTTTAGTAGGAGAAAACGTGAAGACCGGGCACTCCATGGCAGGGAAATTAAGTCCGCCCTACTAATCACGCTTCCCCGAAACATGGTGGGTGTTCAGTGAGTCTTCACTGTGTGATGCACTAATTTACAATCTAGTTTGGGACAGAAGATGGACACTGGAAAAGTTCATTGACAAGGAAAGGAAGAGGGTGCCTGGCTGACTCAGTAAGTGGAGAATGGGACTCTTGATCATGAGTTTGAGCCCCATGTTAGGTGTAGAAGTTATTTAAAAAAAAGTACAGAACAGGACACCTGGGTGGCTCTGTCAGTTGAGGAGCTGACTCTTGATTTTAGCTCAGATCACGATCTCAGGGTCCTGACATCAAGCCCCACATTAGACTCCACAATCAGCAGGGAATCTGCTTGAGGATTCCCTCTCCCTCTCCCTCTGCCCCTCCCCCTACTCATGTGCTCTCTCCATGTCTCTCAACTAAATAAATTAATTTAAAAAATACAGAACCATAAAAGTAAGAAAGTAAATGCCCATCAAAGAAACAGAATCTGGCCAAAGGAATGCCAAAATGGAATTTCTAGTGTCCATGAATCTAATGTAAATATATACCTGAACTGATATTTTATGATACTAATTATATGTAACTAAATACAAATTTTGTGATAAAAATTATACAGGATTAAAAATGCAGAGAAGTTGCTCTCTGAGGTCTGGAACAATCTGAAGGTTGAATTTTTTTTTATTATTTTTTTAAAAGATTTTATTTATTTGACAGAGAGAAACACAGCCAGAGAGGGAACACAAGCAGGGGGAGTGAGAGAGGGAGAAGCAGGCTTCCGGCCGAGCAGGGAGCCCGATGTGGGACTCGATCCCGGGTCTCCGGGATCATGGCCTGAGCCGAAGGCAGTCGCTCAACCAACTGAGCCACCCAGGCGTCCCTGAAGGTTGAATTTTTAATGTTTAGGGTTTGGATAGGTGGAAGGAAAAGAGAAGCCTTCCAAGCAAGGGGAATAGCTTGAGCAATGGCATCCAGGTAGGAAAAAATATGGGCAGAAATAATTGATGAGTAATGTCCAGGAAGAAATGACAACTCTTTTAATGGGTGTAGCACAGAGCATCTTGACTGAGTTGCCTATACCAGGGAGTAAAGTTTGTGGAAACCCTCTTCTGAGATCTTCTTTGATTTTGGTATGGAGAAGGGGCCTCCTTATCTATGTATGGATGTTTGGGGTTCCTCTGAACAGGTGTCTCATTACATCCTCTGGTTTGGATAAGCCCAAGAACTCTATAAGAAGTAGTATGCACCTATTCCAGGGGTAAGGCCAAATATTTATAAATGTCTGAGAATTCTGGAATTTTGGAAGGGATTTGTGTGTGTGTATCTAGTTCACACATACAGACAAGAAGGAGGTTAGTCAGAGATAATCACCACGAGGGAAGAAGGACTCTGATGTGTGGGCCCCATTTGGGGACAGAGCAATCACGAGGTGGTGACTCAAACTGCTTTGTCACACTGTGGCCCAATTATCCCCTCCTTGGGGGTCTCCTTGGGTGGTGGCTTCCTAGATGTGGAAAAAAAAACCCTGAAATTCATCAGAAGCGGTAAAAACAAAATTTACCCTCAAGAAGATAGAGTTAGAACATTGAGAGTAAAGTTAAGAAGTGATTCCAAGGTGACAGGAAGAAAAATGAAAGAGAACTTAAAATATGAGAAAGAAGATGAATAAATGGAGAAGAGCTGAAAGATTGATTATGTCTATCTTTAGTGTTCTTGAGGTCTTCTCTAGAATAGATAGACCCAGAACAGAATAAACTTAGAACACCTGAGACCTTTCTTGAGCTGAACGATGTGAAACAAACAAAAGCAAATCTTCAGAATCAAAGAACCAAGGTAATCATCAGTGTCCCTCTGCCTCTCCTCATCACAGAGCCGCCTATAGGAAAAAGAACAGGGCACCAGGTAGTGGAAGACAAGTAGCCAAGAATTGCAGGGAAGGGCCCTAAAGCGGAAACAGGCATCTCAAGGTATCCAAGGTCAAAGGCGATCCCCAGAACACCTGACCTGCCATATAGACAGCATCACAAAAGAAGGGGCAGAGGGTGAGCATCTCAGGTTGTAGGTTCGAACCCTGCTCACCCAGAGGCTGTCCACAAATGCACTCGAAGAGTGTGGGCAATGTGACCCAAAATTTTCTGTTGATCAGACTCCCCAGGGATGCTTGTCAGATGAGCTTGAACCCCTGCCCGCCCACGTCCACTAAGAATTTCCAATGGAATTTCTTTGATTCACAAGCCCTCTGGGTTACTTTTATCACCAGGGGAGTTTGGACAACACTGATTTAAGGGACTTCTAGAAAGGTGCAAGGGTGGAAGGTGGAGGTCTGGCCACTTAGCATGCAGAGAGGCTCCTGACACAGCAGATCTGTTAAAGTGAGTGATGCAAGGGGTGGCATGCAGAGGGCATTTGGGAGAGAGCTGTAAACAATCCTGAGTCGGCGCGCTCAGCAGACGTCAGCCCGTGTCTCTGGCATGCATTAAATAGGCCACAAATCCTGGGCAAGAGGGACAGTCTGCCATCAGCAAATGTATCATAAGTCTTTCTCCCTGAGAATTTTTCTGATGACAGTGTAGGAAACAAATCTAGATATTCCACTGAATCAATGTTGTCATTAACAGATTTACAATGTAATCAATAGTATAGGCACTTCGGTCCCATGAAGCACATAGGAATGACGGTATGAAATGCCTGACAGCTTCAGGAGTTATTTATCTGTTCCTCTCTCTATAAATCTATATCTATTTTTCTATCCATAGAGGAGAGGAAAGACAGAGAGAAATATAGATATATTCCTTTGAACCATTCCCACCTTCCACTTAAAGTTGTCTTCATTCTCAAATGGCACTCTAAATATAAAAGAGTTGAAATGAGCCAGTATTTTGTCAAGCAGATCTTTGGGGGTGGTGGTGGTGGTGAAGTCTCTATGCTCCAGAAGGTAAAGCTCTGGGGCAAGGTGGAGAGGCAGAGACTCACGGCAGCACACTGCAGAGAACCTTCGAAGTCTTTCTATCTCTGTGTGCTGTAAATATTACCCACATTGCCAGCCAGGGGTACCCACTCCTTTAATATTAACTTGATTTCCCATCTTACGTGGATCTGGCCCGAGTTCATAAACAGTAGTGCTTAGCTAGGAGAGACCATCATTCCAGTAAACTTTCATGTCTTTCTGGAATTCACCCTGGTCCTCTCCTCTCCCTCTCCCCCTTCACCTTCTCCCCTCTCTCAGCCCAACTCAGCCCTTGCCTTTAAAAAAACGTGGCATTAGTTCTTTACAAGTGAGCAGGAACAGAACGAAATGTTTCACATCTGCTCTCCGGGTTCATGGATTAACATGAGAATGAGTAGCCAGTGCTTCAATGATGCACAGTCCAGTGGATGAGAATGGAGCTCAGGCCCAGTATCAGAGGGCTCTCTGGCTCCTGCCAGATGTCCTAAGCCCAGGACACAAAAGCGGTGAACCCTGGGCTTTAACAAATCACCTTTCTCTGAGGCTAATCACTCAAGAAAAGGTTTTGTTGTGGGTTTGGAGAGGGTCAGGTTGGTATTTCTCCAGTGAGCTGTAGCCCTGCCCAGCCCCTCCAGCCTTCACCCTTAAGCCTTTCTAAAGAGACCCCTTCTTTCTTTCCCCCCAAATGTAGGGCTCTGAGGGCAAAAGCTTCATGCCAGAGCCTCCCAAAGCCACAAGGGCGGCGGGGGGCTCATGAATCAATGGTGACCATGTTGTGGGTCTAGCTCTCACTCTCTGTCTCTGAACAATAAAGACTTTAGCAAGAATAAAGTGGCTCAGTGGGCATGTATGAGGTCAGGCTTAGTGGCAATATGGTTGGAAGAGTCCTGCACTTTCTGTGGGGAAGTTCTGGGAACTGGGGAGTGAAGATCTTCAGAGGCTGGTGCCTGGACCCACAGCGTCAGAAGACCACTTGTCAGGAAGGTAGGTTCTCTGCTCTACCCTGAGTTCCTCAATCCGAAATCCGGAGCAGGCTCAGTCATCGATGCCTTTGATACACTTCCCGGGGCATTCCGATCTGGAGATGTTCTCCTCATTCCAAAGGAAATCTAGGCAAAGGGTCTTTTGGTTTTTACACAAATTCTGCATGCAGATCCTTGTATATTCTCATCTCAGTAAGATAGGGTGACTAACCGTCTTGATGAGTCTGGGGTCTTGGAGCATCCCAGAAAGCAGGACTTGTAGTTCTAAAACTGAGAACCTTCCCCAGAGGCAAACTGGAACAAACTGGTCACCCTAACTGAGGAGCGGGGCCAATTGGGATATTCTGGATTGATCTGCTTACCTTCCTATCTAGCTGGGCTGGTATTGTTCTTAAAGATTCTTTTTTTTTTTTTTTTTTTTTTGACAGAGAGAAACACAGCTAGAGAGGGAACACAAGCAGGGGGAGTGAGAGAGGGAGAAGCAGGCTTCCCGCCGAGCAGGGAGCCTGATGTGGGACTCGATCCCGGGTCTCCAGGATCATGACCTGAGCTGAAGGCAGTCACTTAACCAACTGAGCCACCCAGGCACCCCATGGGCTGGTATTGTTCTTGATGTCCCAACACCTACTGGATTGAGGAAAGAAAGAGAGAGAGAAAAAGAGAGAGAGAGAGTCAGCCAAAGGAGAGAGTTTTGATAATGCAAATACAACAGAGAGCTAAATAAAAGAGAGAAAGATAAAAAGATAAAAAGAAAACAACAACTTTGAAGAGTCCCAAGGATTTTGTATTTTTTAAAAAATGTCTCCTTTGACACATAAGTGTTTTCTGCCTTTAACGAAAAGACCCAGAAGCTTCTTTCCAGACTCCGGATGAGACCGTATATTCTTTGTCCCCTTTCTCTAACCTCAGCTGAAAATCACTAAAGCAGTTAAGTCTTTACGTTTTCACTCCACATTCTACATATTTCAGTTAGGGTACTGTGCTACTTTGTCTAGATTTATCTCCTGTGTTGCTCCATAGGAAGTATTATATATGGATCTCAAGGTCAAAGGAAAGATTGGAGACAGAGATAGAGTTTGGGGGAGTTCCTGAATCTGAGAT
This sequence comes from Spilogale gracilis, assembly GCA_004023965.1. Taxonomy (NCBI): domain Eukaryota; kingdom Metazoa; phylum Chordata; class Mammalia; order Carnivora; family Mephitidae; genus Spilogale; species Spilogale gracilis. The sequence continues at coordinate 54,368 of PITA01002458.1, forward strand.
AATATCTGAAAAGAGAAGACTTGCCTTTGAAAGTCAGGGATCTGTTAGCTAATGGGATGTAGGATACAGGTGGAGTGGAGGTTAGTCTCACTTGGGATTGGAGGGGGTGCTTATGGGAAAGGTATGTGAAGGTCACGGCATTCCTGAGCTACTTGACCCAGAAGTCCTCTATCCCAGAAGTGATGTGATCAGGCATCTGTACAAGGTTAGAGAGGTAGTATTTGTTTCCCAAGAAGAAAAAGTCTGGTAATGACTTTGAGGAATATGCTAATTTGCATAGACGGCAATGCATCATTAAACTCCTGATCAAATTTAGAAATGTTTTGTTAAAAAATTATAGGGAAAATCAGGGTGCCATGAAAGGAGCCTAGGTTTTGGAGCTAGACAAAGTCAGGTTCAAATCTTACCCTTTTACTTATTATATGATCTTGGGCAAGTTACTTAAGCTTACCTTCCTATCTGGCTTGGCTGGATAGAAATCGGGACTAGTAACATCTATTTCAAAAGATTCTTTGAGGACTGTATAAGGTAACATGTTCAGCATGGGTCACAGCATACTTGGTACACAGCTGGTGCTTCATAAATGCTCAGAAGCAATGTGAGTTTAGTAGTAAAGGTTTGGATTCTTGTTCCCTAGAGACTCAGTTTCCATTTCTAGCCCTGGCCCTTTTGAGTATATGACTTTCTTAATTTTTGCTCCATCTATGAAATTAATTTACATGTATTTATCTCTTTGAGAATGGTTTAGGAACTACTTGTGATCACATCCATGAAGTGCTGAACACTTTGCTGGACATCATTCGCCCTTCCCAGATCATGCTAACCACACTGTTCTCTGAATTCCCACATTGCTGGACTTGAACTCCCCACCACCGTCCATGAGTGATCATCGTATACTTGCCAGCCTCCCCATTTCCCTCTAAATTGTGCATCTGTGTATCCCCAGCCCTGTATCCGGCAATGAACCTCGAGTTGAAGAGAGTCTTAAGAGAATGGACATCTGGTAATTACCAGGACTATTTAACCTGAGCCATGGATCTGGGAAAGTCAGGTCAGCGAGTGCCCGGAGGCTCCCTGATCACTCTGCAAGTCCCCAGCACAGCAGGTGGCGAGAGGGACTGAGCGGTCAGAGAGAGCTCCTCCTAGAGGTGGCGCTCTTCCTACAGGTGACTGCTCCCACCACCAACCGTGTGAGGTGGAGTCAAGGTTGATCTTCCCCTGACCTCTGTTTATTTCGGTTTCTGTGTCTCTGTGGTTCTGCGGTTCTTCGGAGAGCAGACTGCAGTGGGAAGAATCCTGAAGCTGGAGTCAGTCATTGGGTCGGTCCCTAGGCTTTACCACTTCAGTTGCCAAAGAGGGGGCAAGGACAGCTGCCCTCCCACGTTCAGAGAAGGCTCCCTGTGCCTGAGCCCGTCATCCCAGATGGCCTTGCCCGCAGCCTTGTGAGGCAGGCACGTGGCAGGACACCAGGAGGTGGGAGCAGGGCAAGAAATGGCTTAGAAAGGCTAAATGAGCCCCTTGGTGACACAGCTAGGACTCTCTGTGTCTCTGACTCGAGGCTGCCCTATTGCACAGCCTTATCCAAGAAACTCCACTTCACCTTCAGTTCTCCTTTGTAATATGAAGGAGTTGGTTGCTAAGAGCTTCCCAAAGTTGGAGTCAGACCATCTATGGTTCGGGGCTGTACGTTTCTTTAGTTCTGAGCGGTGGATAGAGTTGTAGTTAAGAGTAGGCACTGGGAGCGGAGCGGGTCTGTCAGCTTTAGAATCCTGGCTGTTAGCCACGCAACTTTGGGGAGGTTACTTAGTGTCTGCATGTCCCAGTTTCCTCATTAGTGAAACAGAGATAGTGATCAAAATAGCGGCAGACCTCCCAGAGTTGCTACAGCCTCTGGTATCTGGGAAGAATTAATATAGGCAATCCTATGTACCGTCCCAAGCACTTAGGGTACCAAGCATTAAGCCATTGTCCCTGCATGGTGAAGACAGTCCATCTCCTGATCTCAGCTAGGGGTTGCAAAGCAAGGGTCTCCAGATTTAAGCCCCAACTCGGGGCTCTGCTACCTGGATTTGCTTGATTCTCGGCTTCCAGTTTGGCTTACTAATCATGATGTGAGTTGAAACACCGCAACAGGAATGATAATTAACATGGAGCTTGTATGATCTGCCAGGTTCTGCTTACGACTGTCCCATCATAATGCTCACAACGTCCCGAGTGTGAGGATGAGAAACCAGAGACACTGAGATGCTAAGCTGCCCAAGGTACCCGGTGTGAGACCATGAAGGCAGAGCAAGCGGAGATTTCTGGAGCCAAGAGGTTTAGAAGACGGGATGGAAAGGGAGTCCAGTTGAGCTGGGGCTGGTTTCCTGTCAGCAAACTCCGCTGCTCCCAGAGCACTGCATGCAGCCACCTCTTTCCTGGGAGGGGGCTGATCTCTTAGTAGTATTTCCTTAACAACCATTTCCCCTTGGGTTTATAAATCATAAATGGAAGACGATGCTTTTGGATTCCCTGCATTGCTATCAGCAGGCCCGCGGCTGGCTGTGGCTCCCATTCAGGGTGGTTCTGGTGGGGGTATGAAGCTCCTTTGGCTCACATAGGCCATTTTCAGTGCAGCCTATACACCAAGTTGCAGCATCACAGAGGGGGACCAAAAGACAGGCTCCTGCCTTGTGTGTTTTTGTCCCCAGTGTCGCAAGCAGATGGCAGCATGGGTCCTGCTGTGGCTGGGACAAACCGAGCAAGTACCAAGCACCAGCTTACCAGAGGCTTCCCTCCTGCCGGAAATCAGGGCATGAGGCAGCCTGAGGCCTCCCAAACTGAACACCGTCCAGCCCCATTGCTGATCTAATTGCCTGCAAGTACAGGGCCAAGAGGAAGTAAAATAAAAAGCAGGCTTTTTTGCAGAATGAAGCCAGGGAGAGCATCCCCGGCTGACTTCCACTGGCCGCTGGGCTCTAAATCTTGAATCAGGGCTTGAGTGCTATTTAGCATTGGGTGAATTGGGACTTGAAGCAGAATTAATTGCCTCCAAATTGTATCTTTCCTCCCAGCCATCCATTAGTTTGCTGTTGCAGAAGGATAAGGACACTTCATGAAATACAGCTGCAAAATCGAGCCTTATTCATGGCATCCCTGGAACGAGCTCCAAAAAGTAAAAACTTTCAAACAACATGTCTCCCCTACCCCCACCTCCCCGCCCCAGAGTGAGAACAAAGTAAAACCATCAGGTCACTGTTGTTTTCTCTCCAAAGAAAAAAATGTATTTGTTTGTTTTCTAGTAATAACAAAATTTCAGAACCTTTCAAATAAAGGACTGTCAAGGAATGTGTTCTTGTCAGCTTGTCAGTTGTAGTAAGAGTCAGATCTTTTCTTTGGTTGTGGTAGTTTTACGTACGCAAGGTGTATGAACTCAGTGACGGTCACTGCTGAGAGAGCAGAAAGTGGGGACCCCTGGGGTTGAGATGGTGCTAGGACACGGTTCCCCTTGAAGAGCCTTTTCAATCACACCTCAATATAGGTGGTAAAATTCAAAGCTAAAGGCTGGATTCAGATAGAGTCTGAGCATTATGTTCACGAAGTGACTGGCCCCTTTAGAGTAAACATCATTTTAAATCCCCCCTGAAAGTACCCGTGCTCAGAATGAGTAGCAGGAAGCTGTCAAGGACCTATTGAACACCTGTATTCCAACTAGCAACTGAACAGAGGCTAAAATGCTCCAGGATCAGTGACGCTCAAATGCAATTGAAGAGGATCTGAAAAGATCTCACCAGTGCAGTGTGTGTGTGTGTGTGTGTGTGTGTAGCAGAAATTAATATTACCTACTTCATGTCATTATTCAAGTAAGGGCCCCCAGATGAATTGCCCACAGAGGACAGGCAGTGATGTAAATGCATGAAGGGTCAGAGTAGAGGAGAAAGGGATACAACCCTAGCACATTGTTGCCAAACTGAAAAGCAAACCCAAGATTGTTATTTATCTTGATTCCTCCAGAGAACATAGAGGTTGTTATTTTCTTTCTCTTCAATGTGAAAGTTAAAGAAAATGTACATAGGACCCCCTCTGTGGACCTCATCCAGCCCATGGGGTTTGAAATCTCTGCTCTAAAGAAATGCTTTTGCCTGAAGGAAGCTAAAGCAATTGCGTCCATAATCAATGATATTCACGCATCTCAGTTACCTGGGCCAGAAGGAAGGGGCAGCAGAGGAATCAAATGTGAGCTCACACAGATTGCCGGGAAGGAACCAGAGAGGCCCTTTGCAAAACTGATGTTGAACATACCATCCCTGCAGTGAAGTTCATGTTGACCCAGCTTCATCTTTTTTTATTTGTCTCAGTTCTTCATCCCCGCCCCCCACCCCAACTCACCCCCAAGTTTACAATGTTTCAGTTTCTCTCTGCTCTTGGTGATTCAACAGAAAGAAATCAGAAAAAACACATCATCTTTTGCTTAAATGCTTAGGCTACACTGAAGAAATCCAAGAGGGGAAATTCACGTGGATTCTTCAAAAATAGCCCCTGGGGTTTTCCAGGAGGCTTTGCAATGTGGAAAAGGGTCTGTGAACAGGAAGGAGCGAGTCTTGGGATCAAATGATGACCCTCCAACTACCTAGGTGCCTTATGTCTTCTGTGTCCACAGGGATGTGAACTTTGGTTGGTCAGTGAGGGCTAAGGCTGTTTTGATCATCTGTAATATTTACTCTTCTTGTCTTTTCTTTCTTTGGATGGAGGGCAAAGGCCGAACTTGAGTAGTAAATGATGGAGGGCAAAGGCCGAACTTGAGTAGTAAATGAGATTTGTGTCTTTTACCTGGGCCAGTCTCTCAGGATTTTGTGTTTGAAAAACATAAAGTGTCTTTGACCCACATGTTAGAATCACTGAGGCACACTTTGAAAATTTACTGGTGGTTGGATCCCTTCCACACCAATTAATTCTGAACCTATAGGAATGGGATGGAGGTGAAGCATTAGTTTCTGATAGGGTAAAACTGCAGCTAAGATATTACGTGTGTGTGTATTTTATATATATTATATATAATATATGTAAATATAAACATAAAATAAATACATGTAATATAAAAATATATATAAAACACACATGCAAACACTCTTCAGGTAATTTTTTAAAAAGATTCTTATTTATTTGAGAGAATGAGAGCAGCATAAGCAGGGGGAGGGATAGATGGAGAGGGAGAAGCAGACTCCCCACTGAGGAGGGAGCCCAACGTGGGGCTCCATCCCAGGACCCTGAGATCATGACCTGAGCCTAAGGCAGAGGCTTAATTGATTGAGCCACCAAGGTGCCCCTTCTCAGGTAATTCTAAATAACATCCAACTTTGAAAACCAATGTCTCAGGGGAATCTAGAGTATTTATGAGTCAGTATCTGGGTATAATAGACAATTGTATCAGTTAATGAATGTGGGACTTCCTTACTTGCCCCGCCTTAACCTAAGAAACTCCCGTGAGCAAGAGGAGGAGAGAACTCGTATGTAGGGCAGCTCAAGTTGAGACCACAGTAGGAAGTCGTGTAAACTTGCACCATGAATGCAAGCCAGGTTCCAGCGTGGTCCCTAATGACTTACACTTCCTGACATTTATATTCTAGTGTGAAACAGAGATCCAGCAGGATAGTGGCCATGACCATGTGTGATTTCCATGACTAGTCATAACAGGGATTGCAACTTCTGCCTTGGCTCTCTTAAACTGTCTCTGGGGCCGGGGGGGGGGGGCGGGGGGACTAATCCCCGGGCCTTGAAGATGCTCAAGCAGTATTTTGAAGGGGCTTACATGGATAGGAGAGAGGATCATTCACCCACAGCACCCCAACCACCATGTCCTCTGCCTTATGGTTCTCTCCATCTTCTGGTGGGTCCTGATGTGCCCTTTTGCACAACTAGGGATATATGCAAGAAGTACTATTGGGGGGACCAGGACTCTGAATTACAGCCATCACAGTGCAAGACTTCATAGTGAAGGGTCAGAAAGAAGAATGGTTGGGATGCTTGGGTGGCTCAGTTGATTAAGCATCTGCCTTTGGCTCATGTCATGATCTTGGAGTCCTGGGTTCAAGCCTCGCGGCCGGCTCCCTGCTCAGTTAAATTTGCTTCTGCTTCTTCCTCTGCTTCTGCCCCTCCCCCTGCTTGTGCTCGCTTTCTCTCCTTCTCTCTCAAATAAATAATTAAAATATTTAAAAAGAAGAAATAAAGAAAGAGAAGAAAGAAAGAAGAATGGTGCAAATCAGACTAATACCTTCCATCATTTTTTACTACCCATTTGGCATGATTTACGTTCTGGGGAGCTCTAAAGATGACACTCTAGAGATCTGGTTCAGGTAAGTGATGCAGAAACCACTAAATGAAAGAATTTCCATTCCCCTCTCCAAATACCTATAATTCTAAGATCAGCCTATAGAACCTGATCATTTAGTTCTACATATTATTCTTTACTTTTTAAAAGTGTTTTAAATTTTCTGCATGTGAAAAGACTATTTTCTTATGCCCTTTTCAGAAAAAAAAAGGATATTAATAGAAATATATATGTGTTAACAATACTGCATGGTACACTTGGACTTAACAACTTTGATGAAGAAGACAGTTTTCTGAACTGTCATATCAATTACTGACTATTTTTAATCTGGAAATTCTTATTTATTGAAGTGCCATCTAACTTTGCTCGGGCTGCTGTAACAAAATACCGTAGACTGAACACTGAAACAACACAAATTCATTTCTCAATAGCTCTGGAGCCTAGAAGTCCAAGATCAAGGTGTTGGTGTGATTTTATTTCTGCTCCGAGCTCTCTTCCTGGCTTGAAGAATGCTGTGTTCATGCTGTGTCTTCATACAGTCTTCCCTCAGTGTGTGAGAATATGGGTGGAGTGTGAGTTATGGTCTCTTTTCTTCTTATAACCCTATTAGATGAGGGCCCTACCCTTATGAACTTATTTAACCTGAGTTAGTTCCAAAAAAACCTTCTCTCTAAAGATAGTCACATGGGAGGGGGGGGTTGTTAGAGCTTTGGCATATGAATTTGAGCAGCAGAAAACAATTCAGTGCATCGCACTTTCTCGTAACAAATGACCTGGGTATGAGAAGCTTTTAAAGTACCAGTATGCAAGTATTCTATGAAAACGTTCCCAGGATCGATGTTTGTGTGATTCTATTGTCAAAAATATGAACAATGAGATTTTTTTCTTAAACCTATATTGCATGAAGTAATTCCCACACTACTTCCATCAAATTAATTATGTCATTTTTAAACCAAATTGAACATGACATAAAAAAATGACACTGAGATACATAGAAAAGAAAGCATCTGGAGTTATTTAAAATGTGTTTTCACGTGTAGCTATTACGTATTAAGGAGCTGGCTATTTGGAGTATTGTCCTAAAGTGATGGTAAATAAACTTCAGAATTTTCAAGTTATGGGGTGCCTGGGTGGCTCAGTTGGTTGAGCATCTGACTCTTGATTTCAGCTCATGTCATGATCTCATGGCAGTAAGATGGAGCTCCACATAGGGCATAGAGTCTGCTTAATATTTTTTCTTCCTCCTTCTCCCTCTGACCCTCCCCACCCTCCTTATGTTTCCTCTCTTTAAAGAAAAAAAAAAGAATTTTCAAGTTATATTTTATTCAAAACACAGCACAAGATAGAAATTTGTGGACCTTCTGGTTTCTGGTGAAATGCACCAAAACTTTGAATTTTTTTAAAGATTTTATTTATTTATTTGACAAAGAGAAACGCAGCTAGAGAGGGAACACAAGCAGGGAGAGTGAGAGAGGGAGAAGCAGGCCTCCCACCAAGCAGGGAGCCCAATGTGGGACTCAATCCCAGGACTCTGGGATCATGACCTGAGCTGAAGGTAGAGGCTTAACGACTGAGCCACCAGGTGCCCCTAAAATAAAGAAATATTAAAAAAAAAAAAAGCTTGGGAAACTTACCCTATGAAAAGAAGTTTACAGGTTTAACAATTTAAAAAAGTGTACATATATGACATGTATTACTACGTAATATATGTATATAGTTTAAAGTAGAAATAGATTTATATCTAAATTCATCTTTTAATCTCTCTGCATAACTGTATATATTTATGGTTAAACCTCAAAAATTCTTTGTCCAGAGGAAACTTTCTATTTTTCTACTCCCTATTAACATTGTGTTTCCCATCTGACAACATTTCCCCCTTAATACTAGTTTGGAAGACACAGGGACTAAGGGTACATCAGTGAAAAAACAAACAACTCCCTGCCCTTGAAGAACATACATTCTAGTGCAGGATAAACAAGAAGGAAGGAAGGAAGGAAGGAAGGAAGGAAGGAAGGAAGGAAGGAAGGAAAAAAGGAGGGAGGGAGGGATGAAGGGAAGGAAGGAAGGAAAAAAGGAGGGAGGGAGGGATGAAGGGAAGGAGGAAGGAAGGAAAGAAAGAAAAGAAAGAAGGAAAAAAGAAAGAAAGAAAAAGAAAAGAAAGAAAGAAAGGATGAAAGGAAGGAAAAGGAAGGAAGGAGGGAAGGAGGAAGAAAAGTGAAATACATAGCAAGTTAAACATTGATACATGCAAAAGAGAAAAAACAAAGTAGGAAAGGGGATTAGAAGTGTCAAGTGGGGTTCATTTTAGAAAGATTGGTGAAGAAGGTAATTTCGAATAAGGCCTTTAATAGGGGACTTGCTGGTATCTGGAAAAGAACTTTCCAGGTAGAAGGAACAGTAAATGTAAAGGCCCTGAGGCAGAGGCATACCCAGTTTGTTCCAAAGTCTCCAACAGGTCCGTGGCTGGGGAAAAGTGGGCAAGCTGCAGAGTTGTGGGACATGTAGGGCATGAGAGGAGGCAGATCATGTACGGCCTTCTTGCTTTTTTTCAGTTCCCTTAAACATAATGTTAGTTCCTGCAATCGTAAGTATTAATTCCCTGAAAGGCACATTTCTTTACCCAAATGTGTTTCCATCTTATTGTCTTCCTTTTCCTTATGAGCAAGTGTTCTGTTTCCTTAGATTCTGTCCTTAGCTATTTGACATCTGATAACCACAGAGCCAAACAAGCAAAGCTATTTACATACACGCTGCCATCCAGCTTTCATAGGTGTGCAAATCATGTTACAAATTCTCTAACCCCAAACCCCAACACTTGTGTTTTGCTTCCTGCCCTATAGAGGGCATCCCATCTGACAAGTTCTCAACACCATAGTCATAAAGGCTCTGGCCTGGTTCTTCCCTTACTCCTCCTTCCTGCTTTCGGGCCCAGACTGGTGCTTCTCCATGTGGTCTTACATTCCCCATCTCACATCACCTCCTCTCAAAATATATATAAATATATATTTCTTATATTTAAGAAATAAATTCTTTTTTTCAATGGCATTAGCCTCTCCATGTCACTTCCCCAATTTAAAGTCTCATGGGTACAGCCGAGAAAAAATCATGGCAAGATACTACCTGTTGGTGATGGGTAGAGCTGACATGTTTTTGTTCTGAAAGTGGTTTTGCTTGTGTTTATGAAAGTTCATAAAAAGTCAAAGCGCTTTAGTTGAAGATGTCATATACCATTTTATTATTAGTTTGGGAGCCAGGAACCCCCTATGCAATCCTCAAAGAGCTGGTTTAGAGCTTGTGGTTCAGATTCTATGCCTCAAAGACATCTCTTAGCCCCTTAAGTTTTATATTTACAGATATTAACATCTTACCACCCTCTGGCAATCCATATGGCACAGAAATTCAAAGTAAAGACAAGTAAAATTAGAAATGCATGCAAAGCAGAGAGGAAAGCCGAGCGAAATGGTGGGTTGGGAATTCCCAGGATACAGAAAGCTTCTGAAGAAAAGGTTGCACATATCGAACATTTTAACACTTTGGGACCTAGATAATAGTAAATTTGACCCAATAAATGTCCCACAATTTGACAATTCATATTAGTACTTCCTCTTTTCTAGGAGGATGAACACAGCAGTTTCAATATTGTGCAGTGACGAGATAGCTAGTGAACCCAAGTCTGAATAATTCCATTTCCAGAAGCATGAACTAAGGTAATACTCAGATATATGGACAAACTTCATGTGCCATAAACTGATTGCATTGTCAGTCATGACAATTAAAAAAAACAGATAAATTATGGAAATAACTACATTGAAATATTTGAAGACTTGAAGGATATGAGAAAAAGCTCAAAATACAATGGTAACAAATAAAAGCAAGAAATAAAGCATCTATCTCCAATACAAACCAATTTTCATTTAAAATGTATGGCATTTATATATATAGAGAGAGGGAGGGAGGCATTCAGGAAGGCCAGAACAAAATATAATGAGGAATTAATAGTAGTGATTACTGGGTACAAGGTTTATGAACAGAGTTCAGGGCAAATGCAACCACTAGAAAGTAGGATGGAAATCCTGGAAATTAAGAGTACCATAGGGAGGAGGCTCCAGATTTTGTGTATAAACTCTCATCTTAGGCTGAGCTCTGAGCCACTAACATGGAGAATAGACTCCAAGATGTTCAGCTAAAATTAAAAGAATTGAACTAATATTTAAACTGGACCCACCACAGGGGAGACAGTTCACAGCTGAAAGTTAGCCAAATGAATTGCCTGATTTAAACTTAAAAAAAAATCAAAACTCTTTAGAGCAATACAACAGAATTCACTGTCCCTACAACATATCTGTCGCAATGTCTAGGACACAATCCAAAATTATGGAGCATATGATAAAACAAGAAAATGCAACCCATTCTCCAAAGAAAAGACAGCGGACGGAGACTGACAATGAGCTGATACACAACAGCTGATGTCTGGGTTCACAGACTCTACTTGCAAAGCCACAATTTTAACTGTGCCTGAGTACCTAAAAATTATGCTCATCATGCATTGAAAAGTAGCGGAAATCCCCCCAGTTTACTCATCTGCAAACTGAGGGTATTTCAGCTCGAGACAGATGCCCCAGTGCAGCTCTGGGATCCCTCTCCACAGTTCTGCTGGCGAGCTGATGAAGAGTCAGGTCTCTCCATCTTGGGATGAGAATACACTCTATTATATGTCACTTTCGCTTTGCTCTGAGAAGATGGTTGTTAATACTGACAATTCCTCTGGCATCTCAGGCACTGTGAGAAGCAGTAGCCATCACATCCTTCTGAACGATGGAGATCAGATATCACAGCATCCCCCTGTCTCAGGACCATCTGGCTGCTGCTAACACAATACCAATATCCACACTCAATTAAACTAGGCTTCTCTTGGGGAAATAATGATCCAAAAGAGGGAATGTCCAAGGAATCACTATGATCCAAATTCTGACACTATAGAGAGCAGCTGTCTAGGAGAAGCTAAGGGAGAAGACATACAGCTGTCTACTCATGATGTGACTGTCCCTTTGATAGTGTAATGAGAAGTTCTTTGAACTGTGACTTAGGAAGGTGAATGGTAACAGGCAAATTTGGGATTTGAGAAACTTGAGATTTCTCTGAATTCTGTCAATTCAGATATAAATGAGGCCAAGAATGTCTAAGAGTAAAGCAAGAACCACTCTTCCTTGGACCCATAATGACATTGACATGGCAAGGTAGAAAACTGTGGGTATTGTGTTGTCTGGATGGTATAAATAAGGATGTTGAGCCCAGGTGTGATGCAGTTACCAAGCTGGGGAAAAGTGGTACAGCCCTCAGTGTGCTTTACTGTCCTTACCTCACAAATCAGAACAAGTCACTCTGATCTTTCCTGCAGGAAATGCGAGCCTTGTAAACCACTGAATTTCAATTTTGACTCCGGAAACTATTTGAGTTGTATTTTTTAAAGATTTTATTTATTTATTTCAGAGACGGGGGGGGGGAGAATGAGTGAGAGGGAGAAGGAGACAGAATCTGAAGCAGACCCCATGCTAAGTGCAGACCCTGATGAAGGGCTCTACCTCACCACCAAGAGATCATGACCTGAGCCGAAATCTAGAGTTAGATGCTTAACCAAGTGAGTCACTCGGGCACCTCTTGAGTTGTATTTTTAATATAACACATATATAATCAATATTGTATATAATTAAATATAATATCTATATTTGTATAAGTTCAATATTAACACCTAACACTTAATTTAATATTAATTTTAAGTCAATTAAACTATTTAATAAAATTAATTTAATTGATTTAATATTTGATTTAGTGATTAATGTTAATATATCTTCATATATAATATTTAACTGCTTGAGCTGTATTTTTACAATTAAAAAGAGAAGAGTGAAACAGTCTCTGGTCTTTCTCCTCTCTGGTTTTCATTTGTCACCTCAAACTCAACAGCCATGCTATTTTAGATTCAGTGTTTGTCTTTAGTGCCTTTACCTATATGTAGTTGGTTTGGGCTTTCTGTATTCTGAAGATGAAACCCTTTGTGCTATTTGAAGTGAATGCTGGGCAATGCCTAAAGCCATGCTCCCTGTAAAGGAGCTCTCACCTGGGAAGATGGTGGGCAGGGAGAAAGCCCTGGAGACCCCAGGATCAGGAGGGTGTGACACTTGCATCTGGAGAATCTCCAGGAGGCTTTGGGGGAGAAAGGATAGGATAAGCTCAGAACATGGTTCATTTCTAATGGAACCTTGTAGACTGGAATCATAAGCTTTAGGATACAGGTTAGTTTGGGTCACTCCTTCATTACAAGGTTGACCACTACTTGAATTAATGAGAGAACATGTTAAACCAGCTTTGCTACTGTAGAAAGGATTCAGTGAACCTGGAGGGCAGATCCATATGACACAAGCATAGCAACTACCTTGGTCATCATACACCTTTATTCTAACTTGGAATTGGTGATGGTTGCATAACATCTTCCAGATCTTCCAGAAAAGCCTAAGAATAAAAAACTTAATCACCTCCCTGGAGTGACAACCTTTCTCTATTTGTGAAGCACAATTAAATTTTACTGACAAAAGATAGTCCTGGTTGAAAGGTTCCATATGGAACTAAAGGGTGGGGACACCTGGGTGGCTCAGTGGGTTAAGCATCTGCCTTAGGCTCAGATCACAATCTCAGAGGCCTGGAACCAAGTCTGGCATCAAGTTCCTTGCTCAGCGGGGAGCCTGCCCCTCTCTCTCCCTGCTGCTGCCCCTGCTTGTGCGTGCTCTCTCTCTGTCTGTCAAATAAATAAATGAAATCTTAAAAAAGGGGGGGGTGGGAAGAACTAAACAGTGTAGTTAATGTTGCAAGTCCAATATTGTTTCTGTATCAAGTCGATCTCAGAACATGCTTTGCTGGAGCTCTCTCCCCATCCTGTGGCCGCGAAGCTGTTGGCTCTTCATTCTGGCTTCTGTCCTTTTCTTGCTCCTGTTTCCACAAGGCTCCAATTTTGTAGGGTGCAGAAAGTTCGAGATTATTGTTACCATTGCAATAAGATGTTCTGAGTACACAAACATGGAAACAAACAGAAAACTGGGTTTTCAGATCACTCAGAATACTTCAATCATTATAGAATTTTCTCGGGAAGAATTTTATAGTCCCTTAAGCATTCATGTCTGTCATAGAAACCCTAACATTGTTTTTCCCACTGAACAGTTCCACTTCTCTGGGAACATGTTTTCCAGTAACTCCTCCACAAAAATAAATTTATGATGGACAATATTCAGAATTTTCTTGAATTTGTTTATGGATGTTTGATGTGAAATATTTCTTGAAAAATGGCAAAAAACAAAACAAAAACAAAAACAACAGCAGTGAACTGGAAGTCAGCGGGCCCACCTTCACTGTTACAAATGATGGGTGATTTTGAACCAGTCACTTTCCTTCTCCAGAGACACAGTTTATATATTTGTAAAACAAGAGTGTTGAACTAAAGTAACTCTTGAGATCTCCCAGTTCTAGCATTCAATTCTTCCATGTTTTCTGTATTTGTTGATGTTTTAAATAACATTACTTCATTCCCAGAGGCCCCTGATCTGCCCTACCTCTCTCCAGATTCCTTCACAGATAAATAGTTCCAGGTGGAATTAGTTTAGATTTATTATTATTATTTTAATAACTACCATATATCCAGTGCTTACTATGTGCGGAATATATATTATCTGACATAATCCACATGTAACCCAAGTATGAGGCTCACCTCGCTCCATAGTTTGGGAAAGGGGGTGGTCATCTTAAAACTGTTTTTCGTTCCTACTGGCAGCTGCTACTCTGGGTTGCATCCTGCCCTCCGTTGCTCCCAGCTTCCTCAAGGACCACACTCACTGTGCTGCCAGCTGGTATCTAGAGCTAAGACTGCCGTTCTCCTTGAAATGTTGCTTCTGCTGTGTTGGCCTCAGGAGATTGGGGAAGGTGGGGCGACACTTGCTTTTTGCCCTGACTTTAATTCCTCCAATCACGGTGTGCAAATCCTTGTATTTATAGCAGATATTATTACAGACTTGGGGATTACTATTCCTACACGACAGAGAAAGAACTTAAAACTGGTTGTGAAATATGATTGTGCTCAGAGCCCCAAATCAAAAGACAGTAAATAAACAGAAAGATGGATGGATGACGAAGGGCTTACCCTTTGGGAAGCAGCCCAGGGCATAGTCTAGTTCTCAGGCTCCAGGGCCTGCCTTCCTTCCCACTGAGAAAGACACATTCTTTTACTTGTATTTCAAATCTCCACTTGTCTTTCAGACAACCATACCTGCAGTCCACAAAGGTTGATCTCGCCTTAGATCTCATTGCCTTCTTCCTCCACAGCAAACCATAAGCTACCCTAATCTCTGGTGATGTTTTACCCAAAGTCTGAGTTACTAAATTGAGAATAACATCACAGTTTACTCATCAGAGCAGCTGAATTAAGAGTCTCCATAGTATATTAGACAAGTTCAAGGTGAGTTTTCACCCTTCAAATACAATCCTATTCAAATCCCCTCCTCTTGTGTGAGGTCTAGATATGCCCTCTCCCCTTCCTCTTATGATTCTCTTAACTCTAAAACTAAAGATTTACACACACCTCCCAACACAAGCAAACACAATTTTTTATAGAACATGTGGTCTAAATGGAAAATACAAAACACTTTTCTCCTAAATGTAGCACAATTAACACAGGCTCCTTGGCCTGCGATAGAAGTGGTATTTTATGGTATTATATGGTACGGAATCAATTCTCTTTTGTCTTTCAGTCATACCCAGAAGAGATGGATGTGTACAAATTGGTGATAATTTTTCACTTTCACAAACCCCAAAGCCGCCTGTATCAAGTAGTAGCCTGTAATCATACTTCTTCTTTACTTTGAATGAAGTCAAATGTATAGACCAAATGTCCTCCCCAGTTTTCTTGATAAGCACAAGTGGAAGCATGAGGACCTATTATTTCCCTGTATCCTGTGCAGTTTCCAAAGAACTGGAAGGAAGGATTATATGTATAACTTGCATTTGGGGTAGCCATTAATATTCTAGTGTTAGGGAACTAAGGCGTAGAGGGTAAAAACAACATACCCAAATCATACATGTAATGAGTAAAATAGCTGAGGCTTTACCAAGGTCAGTGAGATGTTGAAGTCCATTTGCTGCAATGAAATAAACACCTCATCTTATTTCTTAACTTCATGAATGGAAAGAAGTTTTTCTTTCTCTTTCCTTTTCTCTGGTGTCTCATTTTCTGGAAGACGCTCATTCCTTTCCCTAATAATCTCATTTCCTGCTCTTTCCTCTTATTTTATCCTGTCCTTGGTTAATCCACGTTTGTCTCTTTCAGAATAAATTTTTTAAAAACTCACGTTCTGCCAAGAGAATACTAATACTTAACCATCATATAGAAGATGCTTTTGAGAAAAAGACATTCTATGTACTCCATATTAAACCTGCCCCTTCTGCCTCTATTGAGAAATCTCTTGGTTTAGTTCGATATTTCAAATGAGAGAGGTATTTGGACAAAAAGTAGGGAATTTCTTACTTATTGATTTGTTTATTGGCATTTTCCCCTTTTATTTTTCATTTTCATTTTTAAAGATTTAATTGTATTTTTTCAGTGTTCCAAGATTCATTGTTTATGCCCCACACCCAGTGCTCCAATGCAATAGGTGCCCTCAGTACCCACCACCAGGCTCTCCCATCCCCCCACCCCCTCCCTCCAAGACCCTCAGTTTGTTTCTGAGTCCAAAGTCTCTCATGTTTCGTTTCTCTCCCCGAATTACCCTACTTCCTATTTCCTTTCCTTCTCCTACTGTCCTCTATATTGGCATTTTTTTTACATAGAGTAAAATACTTTGATTTTTTAAGAGTACAGTTCAATAAATTTCAATAAATTTTCATAGCCATCTAGCATCATCTAAGTCAACAGAGAACATTTCCACTATCCATGGAAGATCTCTCATGCCACTTCCCAGGCAATATCCTACTCTGTGACAAAAATATTGTTCTAATTTCTATAATGGGAGGTTATTGTTCCTGTTCTTGAACTTCATGTAAATATGTATGGCTTCTATTTTTGTAATTCAGCCATGCTTTTGCTTTTTGCATACCGCAATAATATAAAAATATTCTCCTAATATTTTTTGGAAAGCTTTATAATTTTAGCTTTTACATTTAGGTATATGATTTATCTTGAATTTACTTTGTGCATGTAAAGAATGAAGATTCATCTTTTTCTCATAAAAATATCTAGCTATTCCAGCATGACATATTGAAAAGCTTTTCCCCAATGAATTTTATCAGCATTTTTAAATTAAACCAATTAACATCATAATATATATCTATTTCTCAGCTTTCTGTTCTGCACAAGTGACCCATTTGTATATTTTTATGATAATAATTAATTGCCTCATAGACTGTATTTTTATAGTATGTATTGAAATTTTGGGCAGCATAAATCCCCAAACTTTATTCTTTCTACAGAATGCTTTGGCCATTACTTTTCATTTCTAAATAAATTATAGAATTAGCTTGTCAGTATATACAAAAAATATCTTCTGAGAATTTACTTGACAATATTTGAATCTATAGTTCAAATTGCAAAGAAATGCAATCATTACAAGATTGAATTTGAATCCATGAACTTAGATCACCTCTCAATTTATTTAAATCTTCTTTCTCTGTGTATGGATGTCTTACACAGCCTTCATTAAATATATTCTTATGCACTTGGATTTTTTGGCTTTTATAAAGTGGTATTGTTTATTTAATTTTATTTTCCTCTTATTTGTTGCTTGTATATAAAAATACTTTCACTTTTCCTTCTTGTGTTTTGTTTTGTTTTTGATATATTTCCCTGGATTTCTTTATATTCACAATCATGTCACATGTAAGTAGTTTTACTTCTTTTCATATAAATTTTATTTGTTTTTGTTTATGTGTCTTCTCCTATTTTTTCCTGACTTATTTCATTTCCTGTATAATATTGGTCACAAATGGTAAGAGTAGTGACAGCAGCTTCCTTGTTCTTGATATTAGGAGAAAAGTGCCAAATATTTCACATCAAGCACAATATGCATTATAATTTAGAAAATTGAGAAAGTCCCCCTCTATCTCTAGCCTTTAGAGTTTTGTTTCTTAACATGGATGGTTGTTGACCTTTATCAAATGTTTTTGCTATATCTATTGTATTGAGATGATCACATAATTTATCTCTTCTAATCCATTAATATGGTAAAGTATGTTGATTGATTTAGAATATTGAGCCAACCTTGCATTCCAGAGATAAACACCCCTTAGTCATGATATATTATCCTAGTTTAGTATTTTATTTCATTCCTTTTAATAGCTTTTTTGTTATGTTATGGATTATAATATATTTTCTTAAGTTATCTGACTCTATCTTACAAATACTTGATTACTTCACAGTTTTGGATGTTTATGACTCTATCTTTAATTTCTACCTTCTTCTCTGTGGTCTTGTATCATATACTTTACTTTTATATGTTATATACAACCCATGTTCTTTTGTATTATTTTCACTTTATTTATTTTTTTTTTTAAAGATTTTATTTTTATTTATTTGACAGAGAGAAACACAGTGAGAGAGGGAACACAAGCAGGGGGAGTGAGAGAGGGAGAAGCAGGCTTCCCGCCGAGCAGGGAACCCGATGTGGGGCTCGATCCCGGGTCTCCGGGATCATGACCTGAGCCGAAGGCAGAGGCTTTAAACCACTGAGCCACCCAGGCGCCCCTATTTTCACTTTAAATAGCCAAATGTCTTTAAGAAGATTTAATAATTTATGTGTAGAAAACAAGAAATAATTTTTAATGGATTTTTAAATTTACTCTTTTTGCTTTTTATTTTTTCTTGTATAACTGGATTTCTAGATCATTACCCTTAAGTCTCTAGAAATTCTTTTAGCTTTTCTTATAGTACAGTTTTGCTGGAGATTAATTATTTCAGTTTTTGTGTATTTGAAAATATCTTTACATTCTATTTATTTTTGGAAACCATTTTTGATAGTTATGACAGTTGACTTAATTTCCTCATTACTTTAAAGATGTTATTCTATTGTATTCTGGCTTCTATGTTCTCTGATAAAATTCTTATATCATTGTTTCCTGGTACACTGGGTTTCTTTTCTTATTCTGGTTACCTTTAAGTTAGTCTTTTTATCTTTGTTTATCCAGTGTGACTGTAATGTGCACGGGTGTTAACTTGATCTTGTCTTGGAGTTCCTAACCTTTTTGGATCTGTTTTCTGTAGTCCTATTGTCCAATTTATATTGCTAAATTCTACTTGCTGCTTTTTAGTTAAGAATTTCTTTCTCTATGTTCATGAAAAAAATACTATCCTATAATTTTCTTTTTCTGTATTTTTTTTCTCCTGTATTGGTTTAGCACTATCTTGGTGCAAAATAACAAACAGGGAGTGTTCTGTTCTCCTTTTATTGTCTGAAAGAGTTTAAATAATAAAAGAATTATTCATTCCTTAAGAAAGAATTTACAGTGATGCCATCTGGACCTAGTTTTCTTTGTGGGAAAGATTTTAATTTGTTTAAATTTATTTAAAAGACACAAGAATGTTCAGATTTTCTACATATTCTTGTGTTCATTTAAAAAACCTGTGTTTGTCAAGGGATTTGTTCATTTCCTCCAAATTATCAATATTCTGGGCATAATGTTCATAATAATCTCTTACAATCTTTAAACCCTTTAGCATCTTTGAAATTCTTCATTCTTCATTCTTGATATTGGTAAGTTGTGCTTTTCTTTTTTTTTAATTCTTTATCAGTCTTTCTAGGGTCTTATAAATTTTATTAATCTTTCTAAAGAACAAATTTTTAGTTTTGTCAATTTTTTACTGTTTATCTCTTTTTCATTTATCTTGGTTCTTCGTTTAAAATGTCTATTTTTTAAAATTTGTTCTTATTCTTTTAGTTAATTGATTTAGTAACTTTGATCATTTATTCTTTTTCCCCCCTCTTCTTATAGATGATTTTAGATTTTCAAGTTTACCGCTAGGTACTGCTTCATCTGCATTACACAAATTTTGATACTTTGTGCTCTCTTTATCATTAGTTTAAAATATTTTTTTTCTTTTTTAAAAAATATTTTATTTATTTTTTTTAGAGAGACAGAGCACAAGCACGGAGAAGGAAAGGGACAAGCAGACTCCATACTCAGCATTGAGCACCATGTAGGCCTTGATTCCAGGACCCTGAGATCACGACTTGAGCCCAAATCAAGAATTGGATGCCTAACTGATGGAGCCACCCAGGTACCCCACTTCAAAATATTTCCTAATTTCTCATTTGATTTCTTCTTTCACCTGTTAGTTATATATACTTTTGGGGGGGTTTAATTTACAGTTATAATTTTGTTTCTGTTTTTTTTTTTTTAATTTTAATTCTATTGTGTTCTAAGAACACACTCAGTAGGACTTCAATACTTTAAAATCAGTTGGGACTTAACTTGTTGTAGGTCCCAGGTAAAACTGAAAAGACTCTGTGTACTGTAAATATGGGGGATAGCAGTCCACAAATATCATTAAGGCCATGGTTTTTAATAATGCTATTCAACTCTTCTGTATCCTTAGTGCTATTCATCTATTACTGAGAGAAAAACGTCAAAACCTCCTATTAGGACTATGGGTTTATTTGTTCATCTTTTCTGTTATACCATTTTGGGGATTCATATATTTTGAAAATACGTTAGCTGGGGATGTCTAGGGTGGCCCAGTTGACTCAGGTCATGATCTCACAGTTGTGAGATTAAGCTTTGGGTCCTTGGGCTTCATGCTCAGTGGGGAGTCTGTTTGAGATACTTTCCCTCTGCCCCTCCCCATTCATGTGCATATGTGCTCTCTCTCTCAAATAAATAAATAAATCTTTTAAAAAAGAAAGTACATTAGCCACAGCATATAAATTTATATTTGTTATGTCCTGAATTATCCCTTTTATCACTATAAAATCGCCCCCATTATAACTGCAAGTTAAAAAAAATTGCAACGAACAGCATTTTTATGAGGCTTAAATGCATATAATTAAATATTGGTAACTTTATATAGAGAGAGTTAGGTGTCTTTACACAAAACACACATAAAACAAGGTGGTGTATTGATCAGTTGACAAAAGGTGAACAGAGGCTTGCGGGAACTTAACCATTCAGAATTTACCCATTCGGGGTTCATTATGACATTGTCCTATCTTTTTGTTGTTAATGAAACTAGAATAGTGTTCTTGCAATTAGTGTTACTGGAATTACATTGTGCCTATAGATCAAGTTGGGAAGAACTGATACCTTAAAAATATTGACTCTTCCAATCAGTGAACAGAGACAGACTATCTCTCCATTTATTTAGACCTTTGATGTCTTTTATTAGTGTTTTGTAGTTCTTGCATGCAGGTCCAATACATATTTTGTTAGATTTTTCCCTAAGTATTGCATAGGGGGAGAGGAGTGCTTTTGTCAGTTGTACTTTATTTTTACCTTCAAATTACAATTTCTTATTGCTAGACTATGGGCAAACAATTTACTTTTATACAGTTGACCCTTACTATTCTCAGATTCCATATTTGCAAGTCTGTCTACTCACTAAAATTTGTTGGTAACCCCCAAACTGATACTCTCAGTGCTCTGACAGCCATTCATGGGCACATAGAGGGCAGCTAAAGAATTTGAGTGGCTTAATACACATATTCCCAGCTGCGGTGAAACATAGTGATTCCAAACATTCTCATTTAGGCCCCCATAGTATAAACAAGTGTGCTTTCTGCAGTCTATTCACTGCTATTTTTCTTTTGCATTTTTGTGCTTGTTGGTGATTTCACTGTTGAAAATGACACCTAAGTGTACAACCAAAGTGTTGTCCAGTGTTCATAGTATATTAGATAGGATTCATTCAGACACAAGTTATATTGCTGTTGGTTGTAAGTGCAGTGTCGAACAACAATATGCTGCATTCTAATACATGGAAGAGTACACTCACCTACTCTGTATTTGAGGTTGTTGTGGAAAGTGCTAAAGTAACATCTACAGCGTATGATGAAGCTTTGGAAAAGATGGAAAGACAGCTAAATTTCTGGATTCATGAGATGATGACTAGTTAAAAAAATTGCAATGAACAGCATTTTTATGAGGCTTAAAGCCAAGGAAATTTATGATCACATTGCCCAGGGTCAGGAAAATGTCAAACCCTCTTCAGCAAGTGCTTTACTATAAAGACATGCTGCATATAATTAAATATTGGTAACTTTATATAGAGAGAGTTAGGTGTCTTTACACAAAACACACATAAAACAAGGTGGTGTATTGATCAGTTGACAAAATGTGAACAGAGGCTTGCGGGAACTTAACCATTCAGAATTTACCCATTCGGGGTTCATTATGACATTATACAAGATAACTACCATGAATAATAAGAACAAAGTGCCTATGAAACCTTGTATTCATCACTGAGCTATAATCACTGATTCATTCCATGACTTTTATTTATAGATTTTGGGGGATTTTCAACACAGACTATCATGCTAATTGTGAATAAAAGCAGTTTCCTTCCTTTCTGATTTTACAGGTTTTGTTTCTTTTTCTTGTCTTATTGCATCAAGAATTCCAGTACAATCATGAATAGAAGTAGTGAAAGAGGACATCCTTGCCTTATTCCCAATTTTACTGGGAAAACATCTATGAAATATGATGTCAGCTGTCAGGTTTTATAGATTTTTTCCCTTTTTTAAAAAAAAGATTTTATTTATTTATTTGACAGAGAGAAACACAGCTAGAGAGGGAACACAAGCAGGGGGAGTGAAAGAGGGAGAAGCAGGTTTCCCGCCAAGCAGGGAGCCCAATGTGGGGCTCGATCCCAGGTCTCAGGGATCATGACCTGAGCTGAAGGCAGTTGCTTAACCAACTGAGCCACCCAGGTGCCCCAGATTTTTTTTCTTTTTATAAAATTGAGGACATTTTCCTCCATTCTTAGCTTATAGAGGGTTGTTATCATAAATAGGTATTCAATTTTATCAAATACTTTCTTCTATGTCAATTAACATAATCACTTTTTTCTTTCATAGCCTATAAATATGGCAGGTTATATTAAAATGAATAGTGAACCAGACTTATGCACTTGAAATAAATCTCAGTTATGGTGTATAATTTAATGCATTTTATTTTATGCATAGTGTGCATTTTATACATAGTTGGATTTGATTCGCTAATATTTTCTTGAAGATTTTTGCATCTATAGTCATGAGAGAGGTTGATCTATAGTTTTCCTTTTTCTTTCTTTTTTCTTTTGTAATATCTCTTTCTAGTTTTGGTATTAGCCTAATGCTGGTGTCAAAGAATGAATTAGAAAATATTCTCTCTGATTCTGTTTTTTGGAAGAGGTAATAGAGAATTAATATTTCTCTTCCTTAAGTTTTGGTCCAATTGAAACATCAAACTTGTGCTTTCTTACTTGAAAAATTATCAATTATTTGCTCAAGTTCTTTAATAGATGTAAGTCTACTCTGGCTACTTATTTCTCCATGCCTGGGTAGTTTGGGTATTTTTTTTAAGGTTTTATTTGACAGAGAGAGATACAGTGTGAGAGGAAACACAAACAGGGGGAGTGGGAGAGGGAGAAGCAGGGTTCTCACCAAGCAGGGAGCCTGATGAGGGTCTCCATCCCAGGACCCCAAGCTGAAGGCAGATGCTTAATGACTGAGCTACCCAGGTGCCCCTAGTTTATTTTGAGAAATTGGTATGTTTTCAGATTTGTGACCAAGAATTGTTCTTAGTATTACTTGATTCTCCTTTTAATGTCCATGATATCAGTAGTGATAGCCTTATTTTTGACTTTTTAATATTGATTATTTATATATTTTCTTTTTTTCTTGGTTAGTCTGACAAAAGGTTTATCAATTTTTTAAAAAAGATTTTACTTATTTATTTGAGGGGGGGCATGAGAAGGGGAGGAGCAGAGTGAAAAGGAGAAGCAAACTCTCCGCTGAGCAGGATGGAGTGTTCTTTAAACGTTAATTAGATCAAGATAGCATTGTTCAATTCAACTGCGACGTTACTAATGTTCTCCTTGCTTTATCTGCCAATTGCTGACAGAAGTTGTTGAAGCTTTCAGCCTCATAGTTTTTTTAGTTTTATCAATATGTGTCTAATTTATTTTGATGTTCATACACATTAAGGATTATTACCTCTTCTGGGAAAATGAAATGCCTTATTACTGTGAAACACTAGTTATCCTTGATAACATTCCTTTTTCTGAAGTGTTTTGTCTGAAACAAATACAGCGACTCCAACTTTCTTCTGATTAGTGTAAAATGGTTTATCTTCCTCCATTTCTTTACTTTTAACCTATCTATGTATTTATATTTAAAGTGAGTTTCTTACAGACAATATATAGTTGTGTTTTATTTCTTTTTTAACCATTCTGACAATTACTGTTTTTAGGCCATGCATGTTTAAAGTAATTTTAATTCCCATTTGAAGTAACTATTGATATAGTGGGATTTGTATCTACCATGTTTGTAACTGTTTTCTATTTGTTGAGTTTGTTCTTTTATTTCCTTTTTCCATATGTCTTTCTGCTTTCTTTCGTTTTAATCAAGCATTTTAAATGATTCCATTTTATCTCCTCTCTTAACACATAAGTTAAAATTTTCAAAGAGTCTTTGTAGTTGACCTAGAGTTTACAATATACTTTTTCAATTGAATATAATTGACACACAATATCTTATTGCTTTTAAGTATACATCATAGTAATTTGATATTTTTATACATTATGAAATGATCCCCACAATAATTCTGTCACCATGCAATGCTATTACAGTGTAATTGATTATATTCTTTATGCTATACATTACATCCCAATTATTTATTTGTTTTATAACTGGAATTTTGTACCTTTTAGTCAATGTACATTTTTAACTAGAGTAAGCCCACTTTTAAATAAAATTATTCTGCTTTGCATATAGTTCAGGTAAAACATAACAGAGTACCCCCAATTCCTTCATCTCACCTCTTGTGACATTGCTATCATTAATTTTACTTATCCATATGCTATAATAACCTGGTATGTTGCAACTCTTATTGCTTCACTTATCCTTAAGTCAACTAGAAAAAAGAAAAGTGCAAGATTTTGGGGCACCTGGGTGCTCAGTCTGTTAAGCATCTGACTCGATTTCAGCTCAAGTCGTGATCTCAGGGTCATGAAATTGATTTCTGCTTTGGGCTCCATGCTCAGCCCAGAGTCTGCTTAAGATTTTCTTCCCTTCCCTGCTCACACTCTCTCCCCCCTCTCAAAAATAAAATAAAATAAAATAAAATAAAATAAAATAAAATAAAATAAAATAAGATAAAATAAAATAAAGGAAAAGAAAGGAAAGGAAAGGAAAGGAAAGGAAAGGAAAGGAAAGGAAAGGAAAGGAAAAGAAAGAAAAGAAAAGAAAAGAAAAGAAAAGAAAAGGGGAGTCTTGGTGGCTTTTCAGTTAAGTGTCCAACTATTGGTTTCAGCTCAGGTCATGATCTCAGAGTCATGAGATCGAGCTCCATATCAGGCTCTGTGCTAAACACAGAGCCTGATTAAGATTCTTTCTCTCTCTCTCAATTTTTCTCTGTCCCTCCCCACTGCTTGCACATGCTCTCTTTATAAAAAAATTAAATTAAAATTAAAAAAAGAAGAAAAATGCAAGATTTCATTTTATCTTCATCGATTCCTTCTCCAGTGTTGTTCTTTCCTTTATGGAGACCCATATTTCTGACCTAGATCATTTTCTTTCTATTATAAACAAAAACAATAAACAAAAAATACTTTCCTTTAACATTTTTATTGCTGAGAAGGTATTACTTTTTCATTAATTCCACTGGGATTTTCTTCCCTGACAAAGTCTTTATTTCTCCTTCACTTTTGAAGGATAACTTTGCTGTATATATAATTCTAAGTTTGTGGAATTTTTTTCTCTCAATACTTTAAATATTTCATTCTTCTTTCTTCTTGCATGGTTTTTAATGAGAAGTTATCTGTAAGTCTTAACCTTGAGCTTTTCCCAAGATTTATGTCTTTGATTTTTTTGCAGTTTGAATATAATATGCCTAGGTGCATTCTTTTTCGCATTTATCCTTGTTGGTGTTCTCTGAACTTTGGAGAGATCTGTGGTTTGGTGTTTGTCATTAATTCTGGAAGTTTCTCAGTAATGATTACTACAAATGTTTCTTCGGTTCTTGGCTCAAATTACATAAATTTTAGACATTTTGAAATTATCCCACTGTTCTTGGATGTTTTATGCTTTTCAGTTTTGGAAGTTTGTATCAACCTATTTTCAAGCTCACCTACTCTTCCCTTGGCTATGAAGAATTTACCAATGGGGCCATCAGAGGTATTTTTCAGTGCTGTTACAGTGTTATTAATTTCCTTGCATTCACTTTGATTTTTCCTTAAAATTTCTCTCTCTCTGCTTATGTTACACATCTTTTCTTTCATGTTGTCTGCTTTTTCCATTGGATCCCTTAACATATTAATCATAGTTATTTAAATTTGCCTGTCGGATAATTTCAACATCTTTGTCATTTCTGAGTTTGATTTGAATCATCACTTTGTTTTTCCAGGCTGTGGGTTTTGTTTTGTTTTGTTTCCTTATTTTTTGGGTGTCTTGTAGTTTATTGTTGCTAGCCAGACATGTTGTATTGGATAATAGGACTGAGGTAATTAGGAATTTATTGTGAGGATTTGTGGTCACTTGGTTAGGAGTTAAACTGGGTTTTTAATATCTGTTGCAAGTAGGGTAAAAGGGTTTTCAAGTTCCTTGAGTGTCATTTTATCTTTCCTCTTGACTTTGGGCTTTTCCAAGTATTCATCCTTAGAGAGAACACTTTCAATTGGAATCCAGTCATTGTACTGGCACCCTGCTGACACTGGTAATGTGTGGAAGAGGGACAGTGTTCCCTAATATGATCAAGTCTCTGCATTTTAGTGGGCCTGTGTCTTGCGGCCCATGTCTTCTCCAGTGCTATGGCATTTCTCTCCTTTTGTTCCCTACCGTCTTCCCTGGCCACCGCAGTCTCAGCCTATTAACTTGAAGCACTGATCCCTGTTAACTTTGTTTTCTGTTTTTGTGTTTTGTTTTGTTTTGTTTTTCCTCCCATAGATGATATGGGCGGTCTAGAAAGGTTAGAGAGAGAAGAATGCCTTTCCCCCAACTGGGGTATGGCTCTGACAAGCCTTTTCCTTTGGAAAAGGAATTTGTTATAGAGAATGTATATTGCCTGTGATTACTCTTTCCCTCTCTCTATCAAAACCATGAAGGGATCTTTCTTAAATCTTAACTGTGAGAACCTGGTGGGATTCCTTGAGTATAAACCCATGAATGCATGGGGCCACCTTGCAGGCCATGGTCTCTAGCTGTTTGTGTCGGACTAGTCCACACTTAGCCTGCAGCTGAGTGGGTTTATGGCTCTCACAGTTTCTGCTGCAGGTAAGCAGAGTTCAGCTGTGTCTCTCTGCATGATACTCTCACTCCAGATTTTTGGATTGCTGGTTTACCCTGCGGCCTCAGTTCTCTGAGAGACCCAAGAAGAATCACTGATTTTTAATTTGTCCAGCTTTTCTTATTGTGAGAAGTGATGACTTGAAGCTCTTTATGTGTTAGAGCCGGAGCCAGGAGTCCTACTGTCGTTTTTTTCCAGTTCTTGAATTCCAATTTGACTCTCTTTTGAGGTTTTCAATTCTCTGATGAAATTCCACACATATTAATTCATTCTATCCATATTTTCCTGTTATTTCTTTGCGTATTTTAATAGCTACTCTAAGTCCTTTTATGCATATTCTTATAACTCAAACATCCAAAAAGTTTTCTATTAACCTTTTCCCCCTTTTGTTATGAATCACATTTCCCTAATTCTTTGCATGTCTAGTAATTTATTCTTTTCTTTTCTTTTTTTTTTAAGATTTTATTTATTTATTTGACAGAGAGAAACACAGCTAGAGAGGGAACACAATAGGGGGAGTGAGAGCGGGAGAAGCAGGCTTCCCGCCGAGCAGGGAGCCCGAAGTGGGACTCGATCCCAGGTCTCCGGGATCATGACCTGAGCCAAAGGCAGTCGCTCAACCAACTGAGCCACCCAGGCACCCCAATTTATTCTTTTCTTAATAGATATTGAGTATAATATGTTATAAAGATTCTGAATTGTGTTATTTTCCTGTAAATACTCGAGGTTTTTGTTTGTTTCTGTCAACAGATTAAAACCCCAGCATTTCAACTTGATTT
This sequence comes from Spilogale gracilis, assembly GCA_004023965.1. Classification (NCBI taxonomy): domain Eukaryota; kingdom Metazoa; phylum Chordata; class Mammalia; order Carnivora; family Mephitidae; genus Spilogale; species Spilogale gracilis. Next base: position 81,959 of record PITA01002458.1, read on the forward strand.
GGGAGAATTTTGTATAAGGCTTGTGTTAAGACAGATATATTTTAATTTTGTCCTATCTTTGGAGCAGGGAGGTCAACAAATTTTTCTGTAAAGGGAAAGATAGTAAATATTTTATGCTTTTCAGGCTAAATTGTCCCTTTGCTGCTACTCAGTTCTGCAATTGTAGTGTGAAAGCAGCCATAAATAATAAACCCATGACTGGTCAATATTTGGGCCTCACCTAGACAGCTTTGGCTCATAGACCATAGTTTGCTGACTGCTGTTCACAGCATAGTCATTGTTCTTAGGATATGCTCCTTGTTTTTATTAAAAAGCCCACTGTATTTACAATTTCCTGTCCTTGTGAAGGCCTCAACTCCAAATTCCCTGGCACCAGGCAGTTCCTAAAATCTCTACTAAGTTATTTATTTATTTCCAGCTGATGCTCTCTCATTGGTTCCTTGGCATTACTGTCCTGAATAGAATAGTTTAGAAATCAGTGAGGAGAACTTTTAGGCAAATTTTATCGGTCCTTGCTCTATTTCACCTGTCTTTAGTGATTTCCCACCACCTTCTGTTTCTGGGCGCTGTGGCATCTCTGAACTCTGATATGTTTGTTTTTCTTTTTCAGACCAATAAGATCACCACTTTCTCCTTGTATTCCATTTTTTCTTTGTGCAGATGAGAAGTGGGAAGTGCCTTCAGGGGTGAGAGCACTGAAACACAGAGCTCACATAATTTTCTTCTTCTGTTTCACATTTCCTCTCCCTTTCAATTTCTGCCATCTTTGAATTGTTCTACAGCTCCTGCCAAGAGCTAATTCCTGTGTTTTGTCCAACAGGTATCATTGTTGTTGGCAGGCAGTGGGGGGTCTCAGAAAGTGGTTCTTATTCAGAGCAGGTAGGATATTTAACTCCAGTGAGATCTCACAGGTTGGCACGAACTATCTGATAGATACAGAAACATGATTATATCCCATGCATCTATTAATAGTAGCCGATCACACAACGGACATATAAAACCGGAAAGCCACTTTATCAATTTCCCAAGATAAATAAGGCATGGGCCAGAGTCCTCGTAGCTGCATGATCAGCAATTTCCTTTTCCTGTAGGCAAATCTACATGGGAAGTCAAATTACAACCAGGGGTTGGTTTGTTGAGCATGAAATCAGAAAAAGAGAAGTTGGTTGGTTGTTTAATGGAATCAAGCTAATATAGCCTCAAGTGCATATCTCCATAAAGTAGAAAACCTGGCAATGGGACAAGACCCCCCCAACATCATTGACTGAGCTTTTCCTTTTCTCTGACAGCACTTGTTTATCTCTGGGTCTCTCTTTCCTCTGGACTTCCATGACTGTCCTGCACTCCTATCCAGTGACACTATTCTTGCATAAGAATGTCAATAACGTTAACATGATTGTATATTGTACTGGCATTGACACTGGTCTTTAGTTTTTTTTTTTTCCTTTTTAAAGATTTTATTTGTTTGTCAGAGAGAGAGAGAGCACAAGCAGGGGGAGCAGCAGGCAGAGCAGGCAGAGGGAGAAGCAGGCTCCCCACTGAGCAGAGAGCCTGATGCGGGCCTCAATCCCAGGACCTTGAGATCATAACCTGAGCTGAAGGCAGACGCTGAACAAACTGAGCCACCCAGTGTTCTGACACTAGTCTTTCTTCTGACTTCTCATCTTTCTACTTAAATTCTGTTTTGATTAATTCAAAGCTTAATTCTAAGAGATGTCTCTTATTTCCTTAAAGTTAAAAATTTTGGAGAAGGTCTTCCAACATTTCCCAAGAAGAGACTATGGTGTATATCTCTTTGGGTTTGAAGATTAAATGGGATAACATATGTAATGCTTCTGGCACTTACGTGATAACCATTAAAAAATCCTTTCATTTCCTTCCCCTTACTTAATCAAAACAGGTGCTGAAGGAAACACATCCATTCTCTCTTGCATGTTCCCCACATGATAATAGTTTTCTTCAGTTTTTGCTGGCCGGAAAGGCAAGGGTCCTGAAAGCATTTTTCAATCACAAGCCTGGATGGAGATTAAAAGACAACACAAAACAAAAACTTGAAGGATTTTAATTACCAATCCTCAGTCATGACACACTGGTAAAACAGAACCTTACTCTCCTCAGTAAATATCAGCATTAAAACCTCAAATGTTCTGACTGCTGTCCGTCATTAGGAGATTGACAGAATAAGCCAAGGATCTCAGTGTGTATCTTGGTGCGTGCCCTCTTGGTGGTGAATTTAGAAACGGGCAGTTATCCCCATCAGCAGCAGGTTTAAATTTGACATTTGACAATTATGTATTATAACACAACACATTTTACCTCTATTGATGTGTACCACAATGGTTAAATGTCAGCTATGTGGAAAACACTAGGGTGATAATTTGAAACACTATTTCCTGTAATCTTCGTGGCTCTATTAGCCAGGGCTGGTTCTCCTTTTCCAGATGAGCAAACTGGTCTCTGCATATGTTTGTGCAAACGTGGTGAGAGAGCTTAGTAACTTGCTGAAGTCACATATCCAGTACGTACCGAGGGCAGAAGGTAAACTGCTGCTGTCTCGCTGTAAGGCCTACATTCATTCCAATCCTTCACAATGCCTCTCAACAGTATTTTCATCTTGGCCGAGGCTTGTAGAGGTCCTGGTTAAAGAAGGGATGTTTCTGGTGAAGAGCTGGGAATGTGCAGCAGATTTGGAAAGAATTATTTAGGAAGAAAAAAGGTTTCAATGATGCCCAGGAAAAAAAAAAGTCTTTTGGACTCCCTCTTCCTCCTCTACCAGTGGAGACAGAGTTCAAGTTGAACTTGTGTCCTTTCCAAGCCAGGGCACTGTTTATATCAAGAAAAGTTTTTCTTCTTTAGAAAAACATGGTAGTGAATGGAAAAGGCATGAAAGTAGGAGCCAGGACACATGAAGCAGATCATGGGGCTTATCTGGGCCTTAGTTTCCCCATCAGCCAAAAATAGGTATTAGCCCAGATGCTCTCTAAGTTCTAAGAGTTCAGGATTCTGTGCCTCTGACGCATCCATGATTTCCCATGGCCCCCTTTCCCAGCTGAATAATGGAACAGATTGACAACAGCAATCAGAGTCAAATTACCATTTAAAACACACATCTTGTTATTTTGGTACCAATTACAAGGTTATGGATCATGCTTAAAGGTGTTTAATATGCTGTAATGTTTAGACACACTTGGCTCCAACATTTATGGGGGCTGTTTGTAGCAAGAAGCAGCATGCTCTCATTCTGTAAGTATGCAAGCCTGCTGTAAAAACAGTGCAGATGGACTGGAAAGAGGGAGCCTCAAGCCAGCTACAAAGAAGGGCAGCAAGTGTTCTTGGCTACACTGTGGTTTCACCTATGGACTAATCTCTCAACAGCCAGAGCCCGCTTTTATAGGTGCGTGTCTTGTTGCTTCTCAGGTTGTCGCACTCCCTGATGCAGAATGTTTGCCAAGTGGCATAAAGGATTTTATAGCCTTGCATGGTCATGATGTGTCCAGGGATCAGAGATATACACATTTTCAAAAATGAGATCACAGTTCTGGGACCCTGTTCCTGTTTACTGCTTCATAGCGTTACCATATCAAGGCAACAGGTGACATTCCCAGGGACGGGAAAGCATCCAAAGATGATGGGTGGCACAATGGTCATAGGTAGAGTGGTGGCCTGTATGTTCAAAAATCGTTGTGCTTGGATCCTGACAGCTTACATTCATTCCCGAGGCAACCTCCATATACCTTCATCTAAAAACCTCCATTCAAATATTCTTCTAAATCCTGGGAAGGAAGTGAAGTGAATGTACAGTGTATTTAAGAACCAGAATCCTGGATGAAACCAAGGGTTGTATTGTAAGTTGGGAGAACTTTTGCAAAGAATCCTTCTCAACACTCATTGTTCACCAGCACTGGGCAAGCCCGAAGAACCTTATCTGTGGTGAAAAAGGCAACACTTGCCTGCTTCTGTAATCTCTCTCTTAAAAAAGAAAGAAAGAAAAAAAGAAAGAAAGAAAGAAAGAAAGAAAGAAAGAAAAAAGAAGGGAGAAAGAAGAAAGAAAGAAAAGAAAGTGAAAAGAAAAGAAGAAAAGAAATAAAAGAAAAACTTTCACTAACTTTGTTACACTGTTAGACAGTAAAGCAACTGGATCCGAAGGGACTAGTTGACCAAAGCAAAATGTGTGAAATGGCAAAAATCATACAGGGCTATTAGGGGTAAGGAAGAGTCAAGGAAGAGGAATAAGTTAGAGTAGGTCAGCCTCAACATACAGAGTTCAATTTTGTTCAGTTGCTTTTGTGAGCACCCTCGCAGGGATTCCGCAAGGCGCTGGGGATGCAAAGCCAAAGATAAGATTCTGCCCTGAAAAAATTTCCCTCTAAAACAGCATCTGCAGACTATAGCCAGCTGCGCCAAATGGCCTGTTTTGTATTGTCAGTGAACCAAGAATGGGTTTTTACATTTTTAAAAAATATTTTATTTATTTATTTAACAGAGAGAGAGATCACAAGTAGGCAGAGAGGCAGGTAGAGAGAAAGGAGGAAGCAGGCTCCCTGCTGAGCAGAGAGCCCCCATGCGGGCCTAGATCCCAGGACCCTGAGATCATGACCTGAGCCGAAGGCAGAGACTTAACCTTCTGAGCCACCCAGGCGCCCTGAGTTTACATTTTTAAAGGTAACTGAAAAAAACCAAACAACAACCCACCATGACAACTAGGAATAATAAAATACAAACGATGAAGCCAAAAAAAAGTATGCAAAACCGTTTGTGGTCTGTGAAGTCTAAAATATTTACTGTGTGGTCTTTAACAGGAAAAAAGTTTGCTGAGCTCTGCTCCACAGGGAAGTGAGATCACGGCATGTGAATTACAATCAAAGTGACAAGGGCTAGGATGGGGTAAATGCGTGATTTATCAGGTTAGGGAAGCATCCAAGCAAGAGTTGAGAAATCAGTACAGACATCTCCGCGGTAGCGGCAACTCACCCGGGATCTACAGGATGGGTGGAAATGAGGCAAATGAAAGATGGCGGACGGGAAGAAGAAATATTCATGGCAGAAGGAACAGCGTGGGCTGGGTAGGGAGAGCAGTTGTGTGTGGCAGAAACACAGATGGAAAATGAGGAGTTCAGGTATGAAGTGGCGTATCACCTCCTTTCCCAGGGCCAGGCCATGTCTACTCTAAGTCCACTCTGTTCTTTGAGCGCTCGACCCCATCTGACCGCCTACTAGCGGCTGAAGCACGTCTCTTGCCATCACTTCAAGGGAGAGCCCTGAAATCAGCCTAGGGCTGACCTAGAAACACAGGTCTGTAGATTTATACATAGAGTGTTCTTCAGCTTGAGACAAGCACGGCAGCTCACAGCACATTTCCTCTATTTTTATAGGCCCACCACCCAGGCTGCAAGCCTGCCAAAGCCCTGAATCATCGTGGGTTTCATTTCCAACTACCTCCCAAACGTAAAACCTCAACTGCCCTTTCTTCCTTAAGTCTCTTCCTGGGAAGTTGGAAACTTCTCCTTTTGAACCCCGGAAAACAGAGATCTGTTAAAACCCTCTTTTCTGGACAAAAGAGTTCCCAATTATGTTGTCTGTCGTTAGCCAGATGAGACATGGGCTCACAGGTGTCATTAGAATCTAAGAAACAGCACAGAGGTTCATAGGGGAAGGGAGGGAAAACTAAATGGGAAGTCATCAGAGAGGGAGAAAAACTATGAGACTCTTAATCATAAGAAACACACTGAGGGTTGCTGAAGGGGAAGTGGGTGGGGGGATGGAATAAGTGGTGATGGGCATTAAGGAGGGCACGTGATGTAATGAGCACGGGTGTTACACACAACTGATAAATTATTGAAGACTACATCTGAAAAAAAAAAAAGCCCAAATTGTGTAAGCAAAAGCTTTCACTATCAAGACTTTATCTCAGTTATCCGGGTCAAGAATAATTTCAGAGACAAGCACCTGATTCTATTTTCAGCTCTAATCAGCCCTCCCCATGAAGACAGAGGGTACTGAGAGATTTCTGGATAGTGGGGAGAGCAAGCATGGGAAATACTTGATTACTATTTCAAAATATCACCCTGCTCATCATTGTGTATAAAATAGGAATAAAAGAATTAAATAACTGAATGGATAATATGGCTGAGAGAGGGAGAAGTTAACAGTGTAGACAGGTTTATAGCAATCATGATAACCACTGGAAATCAGAAAGGACTCATTGGTGGGAGACATTAAACTTAGTTTCATATATTCAGTGTACAAGAGCAACAAGAATTAGCAGATATTCCTAGAGAATAGTTGAAGTTACATATCGAAGAATCTACAATTAAAGGACATAGAAATATAAAAAGTAAATATTTAGGGAAAAAACTAGAACATTCAAAGAGGTAGATATAGGGATGCCTGGGTGGCTTAGTTGGCTAAGCAGCTGATTCTTGGTTCCAGTTCAGGTCATGATCTCAGGGTCCTGAGATCAAGCCCCATTTCAGGGCTTAAGACTGCTTAAGATTCTCTCTCTTCCTCTCCCTCTGTCCCTTCCCTCTAATCCCCCCACCCCCACCCCATTCACCCATGCTCTTTCTCTCTCTCTCTCAAATACATAAATAAATAAAATCTTTAAATAAAGAAGTAGATGTATCCATAAAATTTGAAGGTAGTTGTAGATTTTTACTGCCAGAATTGGATTAGAGCCAATCCTTCTTCCCGGGACGGCTAGAAAAGCAGACTAAATTAAAGAGGAGATTCTGCTTGAAATGAACAGAGATGACAAGGGAGTGAAGAATTATCGAGCCAGGCTAAGAGTTTGATGAACTTAGAATTGGGAGCCACTTTTCACCTGACATTGTTCATTGATTTCCCAGGAGGCAGCTGAGAGGCTGAGGGGCTGGACAGTGATTCTTTTTTTTTTTTTTTTTAAAGATTTTATTTATTTGACAGAGAGAAACACAGCCAGAGAGGGAACACAAGCAGTGGGATTGAGAGAGGGAGAAGCAGGCTTCCTGCTGAGCAGGGAGCCTGATGTGGGACTCCATCCCGGGTGTCCGAGATCATGACCTAAGCCGAAGGCAGTCACTTAACCAACTGAGCCACCCAGGCGCTCCTGGACAGTGATTCTGATAGCTTTGTGGGGTTAAGGGGACAGGAACTGGCACCCCAGGCCAGGGAAGGCAGAGTGCATTACTGAAGCCCTTCATTTGTTTTGGATGCCAATTGGCTTTATCCATAGAGGAGGCCTGAGCTAGAAATAGACAAGCCCTCCCAAGGACCTTACCACAAGTTCAAGGCATCTCAGTCCCTGAAATGAGACCACAGTAGTCCAGGGTTGGTAGCACTCCCTGTTAGCCAGGATAGTCAGTTTTTCAGAGGATGACATTTTCCTAAGCTAATATTACATTATATTGTATATATGAAATTGTACATGCTTTATATATAATATACATACATTATTACATATACTATACATATGTTATATATATACATTGTGTATATATACATGTATGTGTCATCTTATGCTAGGATACTAGTAATTTTTGTTTCTTGATCAGCATTTTGGTTACATGTGTGTATGCACTTTGTGAAAACTAAAAACATATAACAATACTTGCTCACAATAAAATTTTTTTTTAAAGATTTTATTTATTTGACAGAGAGAAACACAGCCAGAGAGGGAACACAAGCAGGGGGAGTGAGAGAGGGAGAAGCAGGCTTCCCGTCGAGCAGGGAGCCCAATGTGAGGCTCGATCCCAGGTCTCTGGCATCATGACCTGAGCCGAAGCCAGTCGCTTAACTAACTGAGCCATCCAGGCGCCCCTCACAATAAAATTTTTAAGACTGCAAAGGGGCATATTGTGAAAAGCATGGTTTTCTACTCAATTGTTTCACAAGAGGGAAATATAGTTAGCAATTTTTAGATATCTCTGTAGATATTCTTTATGTAAGTATTATATATGTACAGGTATAAATGTAGATATATAAAATAAGTACATAAATGTAGATATATAATGGAAGGGTCAAAGGACGTGTTCACTTTTTGTTGAAATATTAAATATAGGAAAGTGCAGAAATCATGTGTATAATTTGATACATTTTGACAGAGTGAACACATCGATAAAATATAAACCAGCTGTTTTCATGCTTAAACTCACATAGACACCACCCAATTAAACAAACCAAAAAAAAAATGTGGATTTTGACAACAGTTGCACCTAATTATTAAGTTAATTTTGGGCAAATTGACATATTTATAAATTATGTTTCCAGAGGAGGGAGCCTGACATGGGACTCAATCCCAGGACCCTGGGATCATGACCTGAGCTGAAGGCAGATACTTAACTGACTGAGTTACCCAGGTGCCCTTAAATTATGTTTTCCAATCCATGAACATAGTATAGTCCCCATTTATTTCAGTAATGCTATATACACTATTATCAAGAAGAAATACGTGTAGCTCACATACCTAATCTTAATTCCTTAATAGCTATATGTAAAAAAATGCAAAAAAACAGATGAAATTAATTTTAATAATATATTTTGTTTAGCCTGTTTATCAAAAATAAAATTCCAACATGCAATTAACATTCAAAATTATTAAAGAGGTATTAAACATATTAAAGAGTATGTTTTGCATACTAAGTCTTCAAAATTCTGTGTGTATTTTGCATTTATAGCATCCCTCAATAGAACTAGCTACATTTCAATGTTCGATAGTGGCTAGTCCACACTGCTTTGGAAAATGTGATCCTATAGATTCCAGTGCAGGGAAAGTTACATATATTTGGTAGATTGACTTCATGGTGTTTGACTTTTCTTTTTGATGCTATTGTAAATTGTACTGATTTTTCATTTCATTTTCTTAAACTGTTAGTGATGTGTATAAATATAGTATATTTTTGTATGTTGGCCTTGTATCTAGGAACTAGATAAATTTACTTACTAATTTCAATAATGTGGAGATGATTTCTTCTATAATAACCACTTCAACATGACAATCTTTCTTTTCCTTAACACATGTTTCCAATGTATATGACATTAGACTAAAGATGCTCTTTTTAAGTGGAATGAATAACTATGTTCTCAGGGATTCTAGTGCAAAATGGTCCAAATTTGTTTCTTAAAAAGCGTTATTTCTTTCTAGATTGGGTTGTGCCCTTAAAAAATGTGGAAAATATTAACTTTATATTTTCCAGCTGGATGATCATGGATTTTGTACTTTCCTCCACTTGAATATTTTTTCCTAGGATTTCACTCTCATTTTCTAACTTGAAGACAAATTGTCATTGAACAATTTAGGGAAGCCATAAGAAACACAGTAGTATCAACCATTAACATCAATTTTATGAACTCACTGTCATTCGTCAAGGCACAGCTTAAGAAGAGCTTTTTTTTCAACCATAGTGCTCAAGTGAGATAAGCAAGCCCAAGTCGTGCCTTTGTAAGTCACATCCTCTACACCTCATAATAAAAATTGTGGCCTCATTAATTTCAGTATCATTGGGCATAAAGGCATGGTGCATAAGTCAGCTTTTCAGATAATTGAAGATTACTGTGCTGGACAAAGTTTTTAAAAAAATACAATATTATAAAATGTTTTTAAACATGTTACATAATTTTAGAAGGCCTTCAGCAGACCATATTAAACTGCATTTGACCTTTTATTGATGCTTCATGTCACTCTTATGAATTACAGTGATTGTTCTGTGTTGTAGACCAGGTTTGCTCTCAGGGGAAACTGGAATATATAAACCTATTTATTCTTTTGTTAAATTAATACAGACTGCTGTTATTTTTATTTTTTATTTTTAAAAAATATTTTGCTTATTTATTTGACAGAGAGAGAGAGCACAAGCAGAGAGTGAAGCAGGCAGAGAGAGAAGGAGAAGCAGGCTTCCTGCTGAGCAAGGAGCCCGATGTGGAACTCGATCCCAGGACTCTGGGACTGTGACCTGAGCTGAAGGCAGATGCTTAAGGACTGAGCCCTCCAGGCACCCCAGACTGCTGTTATCTTTTAAATTCTAGTTTCTAGATTGCTTTTTTAAATTCCTGTTTTCTTCCTTGGTTTGAACTGTTTAACCACATTGGCAACCCATCCCCATACCTGCAGCAATACTCAAGAAAGAACACAAAATGGCAGATCAATGGTACAGATCAAGTACAGATGCTTTGCTAATTTCTGTCTTTCTCTCAGACCTGGAAAATGAAGTAGTTAGAGGAAAAAATAAGTTCGATGATATGCAAATGAAGCATGAACAGAGTCTGGGATCTCTCTGCCTATGCACTGTAAGAAAAGACCTAAGGGACACCTGGGGGGCTCAGTCAGTTTAGCGTCAGCCTTTGGCTCAGGTCATGATCCCAGGGTTCTGGAAGCAAGTCCTACATTTGCTCCTTGCTTAGCAGGGAGCCTGCTTCTCCCTCTGCCTGCCACTCCCCTTGCTTGTGCTCTCTCTTTCTCTCAATCTGATAAATAAATAAATAAATAAATAAATAAATAAATAAATAAGATTTTTTTAAGAATTAGAAATGCAATTAATTAATTGGCCCATGTGGGACAGATGGAGCAGAACTAGATTTCCTTGGCATAAAATCTAGAAGCAGAATAAGTCATTGCAATACCAGTCCCACCAATCACTCTAGATTCGTCATTTCACGTCTCTGTCACACACACTGTCCCTGCTGTCAGGGTAGCACTTGGAAACTTTCACAGGTGCTTGCCCTAGTATTTCCATCTTTTGCTCCTTCCTGCTTTCAGGGAAATATGCCATTATGTGCTTGTTCTCAGAGAAGAAACATAAGAAAGGCAAGCAGAAAAATAGGAATCTTCTCACAGTGCTAGAGTTTAAAGACATACATGTCCTTAAAAGCGTAGGAAAGATTTGTAATCAGGATAAAATACTTAGGAGAGAACCTCGTAGTCTTTCCTGTTGACCAAAATCCGTGCAGTGATGGAGACAGGATTTGAACCCACATCTACCTGGAACCAGAAACTATACTCCAAAGCAAACAGCAGCAACTTAGACATTTGGCTTTTGATCCTAAATCCCTGTATAGGAATGAGTTATCCAATACTGTAGCTTCCTCTGTACATAAGGCAAAAATACTAAGCATTTGCACAATCTGAGACACGTTAAGTACCTTCCTTGAAAAGGAGTAAAATTCAGGGGCGCCTGGGTGGCTCAGTTGGTTAAGCGACTGCCTTCGGCTCAGGTCATGATCCCGGAGACCTGGGATCGAGTCCCACATCGGGCTCCCTGCTTGGCGGGAAGCCTGCTTCTCCCTCTCTCAGTCCCCCTGCTTGTGTTCCCTCTCTGGCTGTGTTTCTCTCTGTCAAATAAATAAAATCTTAAAAAAAAAAAGAAAGAAAAGAAAAGAAAAGGAATAAAATTCAGGGAGCTTGGGTTAAGCACCTGCCTTTGGTTCAGGCTGAGATTGAGCCCCACATCCCGCTTCCTGCTCCATGATGAGTCTGCTTCTCCCTCTGCTTCTACTCTTCCCTATGCTTGCTCTCTCTCCCTCTCTCTCTCTCTCTCTCTGAAATAAACAAATAAAATCTTTTAAAAAAAGAAAGAGAAGAAGATTCATCCATGCTTCCAGAGTACTATTTTATGAAAACAGTATGATAACCTTGGTTTTATAGTGTCTTAATTATCAGTCTTTCTGCTAATAAAATCCTACTATGTAAAGTCGTAAGTGGACTCTTTCAGCCCCTGTTGTTGTACACAGCTACCAAGCCCTTTAAATACATAACACCATAAAGGTGCTGACAGAAGCACACGTGGGTTAATCAGAATTAAAAACAACTGTGAGTACTGCCTAAACACATCAGTGACTTAAACAAGATAGAGAGATGCCTGGGTGGCTCAGGGGGTTAAGCCTCTGCCTTCAGTCATGATCTCAGGTCCTGGGATCGAGGCCCACATCGGGCTCTCTGCTCGGCGGGGAGCCTGCTTCCCCCTCTCTCTCTGCCTGCTTGTGATCTCTCTGTCAAATAAATAAATAAAATCTTAAAAAAAAAAAAAAGATAGAAATTTCATCCTCTTTCAGAGAAGAGCCCGGAGGTACCTAACCCAGGAATGGCAGCTCCGTGTCACATGCCCCATGTGGCTTTCTGCTCACTGCTCAGCCATCCCTGGAGCATAGCTTCATCCTTACGGAGCAAAAAAACAACACATGTATTCCAGGCAGAGGGAAAATGGAGAAAAGGGGACAGAGGGACTCACCAACTGTTCCCCAAAGCAGGCTTGCAGATGTGGCCATAAGGCTTTTTGCATTTCACCCCACTGGAGAGAAATTGGCCACCTGAACACACCTAGTCATAATCTAAACTGGAAAATACACTTTCCTCTAGGCCCCTAGGAATTCCATGGTTAGGGGAAAGGAAAGATGATAATTGTTACAAAAGAGCTGGTCTTTGGTTCAACACACTACTGTGTATGCATTCATTCCACCACAAAACCTGGCTCCCAAATACACAAGTCTGCTCCCTAAGCACTTAGGGAGTCCCAGTCTGAATCTTTAAAATGGAATATGTAGAGCTGCCTACTCCACAGCTGATCTCAGTGATTGTCTCTAAGATATCATTTACTTAATCATTTATTAGGAAACAGGTATAAGGACTATCCTTTGTTGCTAGAGAACATATGTGTGTGTATGATATCTATGTATTATATATAAAGTTATATATAATATTTATATCTATATAACTACATAGATATTTATGTATTATTTAAATTTTTGACATTGTTAAATGTATAACACAATGCAGAAGCACAAAAACATAAATGTATAGGTCAATGAATTATCATAAACTCAACACCCATGTATCTATCCCCCATCTATCAAGAAACAGAAGAACAGTGCCAGACCCTAGAGCTCCCACATGCTTTCTTCCTCATCAAACCCTGGCCCTCCTTAAAGAGAGCCACAAATGTGACTCATGATAATCATTAGAGGGTTATGCTTTGGGATAGAAGACCTGGGTGTTAATTCTCCTTCTCCCTCAAACTTGTGTGATTTTCAGCAGACCACTGAACCTTCCATGTCTGTATATATGTGTTGGAAATTCTCATTTTGCTTAATATTTAATATTGAATACGTTGATGTGATTGTGTATGTAATGAAAATCTCCAAATGGTGATTAAAATTATTTCTAGCTTTAAAAAAAGATTTTATGTATTTATTTGACAATGAGAAAGAGAGAGAGTGAGGAAATACAAATTGGGGAGGGGCAGAGGCAGAGAGAGAAACAGACTCGCCGCTGAGCAGAGAGCCCCATGTGGGGCTTGGTCCCAGGACCCCAGGATCATGACCTGAGCTGAAGGCAGATGCTTAGCTGATGGAGCCCCCCAGGGGCCCTCTATTTCTAGCTTTTAAAGTTTGCCTTCTATATGTGGATCAATAATTGCGTTGTTTTGTTTGCTTTTTGTTTGTCAATCCTTACGTTCTGTCCCTGATGACTTTAGTATCTTAAAACACATACACACAACAAAAACATGACCACTTAACATAGTAACTAAAATTGCTGTGTTCCCATCAGAAATAAGGTTTACTTCTTTTATAAACAGAGTCATAACCTTGTTTAAGTGATGCATTTTTTATGCTCAGTGTTTCAGAAAAAGATAATCCGACTTCTCATTTTTTTTTGTTTTTTGTGGGTTTACTTTTTTACTATTTAAATTTTTTTTTTTTTTTTGTGGATCTGCTACCTTAATTAAATTCCTGGTGTCAAAGCTCCATTAAAGTGGCCAGGCATGAAAGATAACTTGGTTTGTTGCACTAGATAATTAAATTGTGTCAAGAGAAGGATTGGCTCAATGAAGTACTGTCAATGCTTTTTATCTCCTACCCTAAAGAAACTAACTTTAATTGTCGTCTTTCCAGAAGGACTTGGAATTTTCAACAAATAGCTTTCTTCAAAGAGAGTTTCTGATTTTTTTAAGAAAGACTTTTATTCATTTATTTGAGAGAGAGAGCATGGGCAGGGTGAGAGGAAGAGGGGCAGTGGGGAGCCCAACATGTGGCTTGATTCCAGTACTCCGACATCATGAACTGAGCTGAAGGCAGATGCTTAACCAACTGAGCCACCCATGTGCCCCAAGACTTTCTGATTTAAAAACCAGAGTGTAAGAGCAATAAAGGAAGGGGGATATGGGGAAAGTTTTCAGGAAGAGGGGAGGAGGTAAAGCAGGCGGGATGGGGACTGATGGAGGAAGAATGAGGGAAAGAAGAGAGGGGCTGGGAATAGGGTTCAAGAGACTCAGAACTGAATTAATTAATGTTCACTACGCACACACCTCAGTGCTCCCACAATGGACAGGTGGGTAAATGTCCCCTTTTATCTTCATCCTGTGAATTACTAATTGATAATTATTCCCTGAGAAGTCTTTTTAAACCTGCTCCTATACTATGGAGTTATCGCACGGTTCACTTTCCCTTGTACAAATCCAATTATGGATGCACATAAAAAAGAGGCAGAGAAGAATAACCCCTCATATGTGTGACTGAACCCACATTTCATCCAAAAAGCAATGTCCTGGAGAGGATGGGAAGGGAGGACCAAGGTTCTGTAGTTGCCCCTAACTTGAGCATCTCACCACCAAGAGTATGAACCTAGTGTGTAAAGGGGCAAATGTTCATGCATCATAACTTCTTTTGTAAATGGCTCTTTACTGAAGGAATGGCAGTCTGTGCCAGGCCTGGAAGAAGAAAGAATCAGTGCCTGGCTCATCACGGCCCTATACTGGGTTCCATCCTCCATCGTCCTATAAAACTTTCAAGGAAAATTTGCCTATGTCTTTACTTCAGATCCTAACTTCTGCTTCAGGTAGGACACTGTGGTTTTGTTGAAACAAGCACACTGTCGTCTCTGGAATTTTGAGACTTTATGAAAACTGGAATGAGCGAGATCAGTAAAATTTCACATTTGGACTGGATCCTAGGAGTCCGTTAAATTATGTGTGTCTCACTGGGCAGCCCATTTCATAACATGTTCATCAGATGGCCAACCAGCCTTTTTGTTGTCTCTTGGGCACACAGCCCGTTGCTGTAATGACTGACCATCCGTGAGACTGTGCCCTCTTCTTTATGACGATTCCTTATTTCCTTGCCTCAAATTTTTTTGTTCCTAATTTAAACAAAATTATCGCTTTACCACCAACTAGGGGTTATTGTTTTCAGACTGCTGTTTTGTCTTTTCAGATTCCTTGGATTTACCGAAGACCTTAAAGTGTGGTAAATTCAAGCAAATGAATTATTCACATATGATATGAACAGTGGAGAATAACATGGCACCACCATTTCATGTACTCCTCCTGCAGTATATTTTTTCCTACCTGCAGCCTCCTGGCCAACCATTGATCTGATCATTATTCATATGTTCATATACATTCGCCTTTTCTGAAATATCGTCTGGATGAAATCATATAGTATTGTCTTGAGTCTGAATTCTTTCACTTGTGATAGCAAAGTTGAGATTCTTCCAAACTCTCAACATTTCATTCTTTTTTATTGCTGAGTAGTATTCCATTGTATGGATATACCACAATTTGTTTATCCATTCATTAGTTGATAGACATTTGCTTCCATTTTGGGACAATTATGAAGGAAGCCACTATAAATACTTGTATACAGGTTTTTGATTGAACAAAAGTTTTTATTTTTCTTAAGTGATTACTTAGAGGTGGAACGGCTGGATCATATAGCAGGTATCTGTTGAAATGTATAAGAAAGGGCCAAACTGTTTTCCAGAGTGGTTTTACTATTTTGCATTTCCATCAGTCCAGAGAATCTTCTTTGTCTGCATCATCCTCCTTCCTTCCAACTGGGCAGAAGTTCAATTTAATAACCACGTATTGGAAGCCTTTCCAATATCAGCAATTGTGTTTCCTTTTGGGAGCTCTGCATTACTCAAAGGTAGCCCAAATTTTGCTTTTACCTTTAATATGAAGAAGAGTGTTTAAAATTTTTTTAGTTTGGTCTCTGAGCCTTTGGTTTTTAAAATAAAACTTTCAGTAAAGATGTATATATTCAATTATGACTTGTGGCACACTTTACCTTCTTCACTTCGCTGCACTTGTGAGTAGGTGCAAGAATGACAGTGGTCAAGGTTAAGGAGTCTATGGGAACTTAGTGCCAGAGAATGTGGTTTAAAATTTGGTGAATGGAGATCCTAAAGGGGCTGCCATCCCACTCGTGATATCTTTTTTACTCTGTTACTGAAATTCTATGTTTGTGGCCTCTCATCCATACTTTTGCACCCTTTGCTGCTAGCTTAGGATGCCTCTATATTGGGGTCCTGCTTTTGCAAAACTCTGTAACAATGCTGTTGTCAGATTGACCTAGGGCATCTCCTCCTGGGTGGAGGCTCTCCCTTAGATAAGAAAAAGAACAAAAAATAACAACAATGAATATAATTTCGAAAAGTGCACCATGTGTTATGCTCACGATTTCTGCCTTATGTACATTTATTTTATTTAATATCACAATTCCTTAAAACAATCATTTTGTCCACATTTTACAGAAAGAGCAACTGAGAATCAGAGAAAAGAAGTAGCTTTCCCCAAACCACTCAACTTTCCAGTGGCATAGATAGAATCCATGCTTACATCTTTCTGATGATGTCATAAATTTTCAATGAAAAATTGTTATTCTTCACTCCTCTCCTTTGATGCTTTAAAGCTAAGGAGAAACCAAAGCAGCTTCCTTGGGCAAGGAGGCATGAACCTACTCAGTCCACTGAAAAGAAAAACTGTAGTCAATATGCTGGTAAGCATCTGTCATATCGCCACTAACCGCAAAATCCCGTAAGGCGGGGATTCGGTAAACTCGTCAATTTGCTGATCACGGCTGGGTTTGCTCCTGTGTTTGAGGTTTATCTGACTGGTTATCTGATCTGCTCTGGCCTGTGCAGGACAGCTGGGTAACTTGGCTCCGCCTCACGCGTGTCTTCTCCCAGCAAGCTAGGTTGGGCGTGTTCTCAGGGCGATGGAAGAGGCAGGAGAGAATAAGCCTCAGGGTATGCATCCCTTCTGGAACTCTGCTGGTGTCAATCTTCTTACTCCCCATTGGCCAAAACCAACCTTAAATAGTAGAGCTCCGTGTCAAGGCCCAAGGCCAGTCATCCATAGTGCCTATTCCACACTACCGTGAATATGGGAGGACATGGCCAATGCCACATGGTGCTGGGTTAGCCTCCCACCTGCTGCTGTCCAAGTTCATACACTGCTCATTTTTTGCTTGGCTATTGCAAGAGCTTCTTAAAAATCTCCTTTTCTCCTTTGTCTATGGAACTACTAAGTGCCCCTCCCTTCTCTAATATCCATCAGTGCCCTTCTCCCCACCACTATCTGCAGGATAAAGAATGGCATCTTCTATTGTCTAATTCCCCAGCCTCTGTACCACAAAATCTATCCTCAGCACACATAAAATTAAGTGTGTAATCCCTGAGTTAGAAGTGCAGGCTGCTGAATTGAGGTCTTTTCCTGTGCCCTTCCCTCTTTGTACATATTGGTCTGAGTGGATGCCTATTTTGCTCACTTGGTCTGAGTGGATGCCTATTTTCCTTCACACATCAGGTCACTATTATTAGGTCACACTACTACTGGATATGAAGCTTCCTCTGACTCTCATATAAAGAGAGTGCCTGTCTTCTGTGAGTTCCACAGCACTCTAACAATATATTTCCCTGCAATAACTCCTCATGCCGTTGGAATTGTGGATTATGAACTCTCTAACTTAGAGGTCCAAAGGGTTCATCATGATGAGCTCATGACGTATCATCGACACTAGTACACAGTTGGATCTCTACAAATAGTTGTCAAATGTTTATGTCAGTGATTCAAGGGTATTGACCAAGTGGGGATGGTGCTTGCTGACGCTCCAGTTTTTTTCTTTCATTCCCTCCCATTTACTCATCCCTGTTAGGATAGCTGCTATCTGCCCAGACTCATCGTTTCTGGAAATGATCCACCAACACTCCATGAGGCTTCGCAGTGGCTGATAAGCAGTTGAAGGTGGTGTAGGCGAGGACACCTGATTCCTTCCCTCTCTCCATCCTGCATCAGGGGAGGAAGAGTCACATTGCATCTACTTCAGGGTCTTCGAGGCTAGAAGCCCGTGAGAGAGACAGCTGTAGCCCATAGCTTCCTCAGAGAAGCTCTGGACTGGCATTGACCCAAAGCAATCCAAATCCCAGGGGCTTAGGCTGAAACTGTCTGCGATGGGAACGTAATACTCCAAATGGTTTTCAGTTAGTTCTGGTTTCCATTTATCTTTCTTTCTTGGCAGGTAGGGCAAGGGTGAGAGGAAAACAGGACAGGTGGAGAGTGGAATTTGATTGAATTACCTGCCAGGACTTCAGAAACCCACACAAAAGAAACTCACAACTCAACTTGGCATCTCTTTAGGAACCATTCTTTGAAGGCTGCTGATGGGGTTGCTGGTCCTTCAGAAAGGATTAGGCTGCGCTCAGATAACTCACATGGCAGCATCTATGTAAGAACATATTGTTCTTGGTGAAGGTGTAAAGCGCCTGCTGAGATTGAGAGGCAGATAGGAGTCTTCCCCCAGCCTCCCCTCTGCATGTTATTCACACCCCTGCTTCCCATGTCTCTGAACAATTACTCCACCTTTTTTTTGTCCTGTGAAGGTT
Organism: Spilogale gracilis; assembly: GCA_004023965.1. Classification (NCBI taxonomy): domain Eukaryota; kingdom Metazoa; phylum Chordata; class Mammalia; order Carnivora; family Mephitidae; genus Spilogale; species Spilogale gracilis. Next base: position 100,584 of record PITA01002458.1, read on the forward strand.
TGGGATTGCAATTCCCATGCAATATTTATTCCTCTCCTTTCTTTCACATTGAACATCTTCTCTCGGCCACTGAGAGTTTGTTAACTATTTATCCTGTTCCGCTAGATATTTATGAGCACACTACGTCATTTAGTGGCTGAGGCCACTCTCCCTACTGTTGGAAATACACAGCTATCACTGACACAAGAATATTTTACCATTATTTTGATAAGATTAGGGCATCCAAAAAGGTCAGTCTGTTTCCTCTGTTGTCTGGAATCTGGGAACATTGATGATTTCTGACATGGATTCATTCAATAGTCCATCTACCACCCACTAATTTGCAGGTCTTTATTGAGCAACTGTCCCAGGCTTAGCTGTAAAATCCAGTCCATATCTCAGCTGTCATATCGTCCTTTGCCATTCCACACAGCTGTGACACACATCTCAGACCTGTTGCTACGACTGCCTTTTTTGAGCAAGGACTGGGCATCTTTGTATCACTATGTCTATCTCAGTGAGGGGAACATAGTAGACACACAGGAAATGCTTCTAAAAAATCAATCCAAACTTCTCCCCCATCTTAACATCCAGAATAAAGATAGGATCACAGTATCAGTGGTTAATCCAAAGAACTGTGCTGATTCTAGGGCCCCCTTTCAGAATTACAACCTCCAGTCCTATCTATAAAGTAGTATCCTCCATTGTTTTTTAAGGAGTTTCCAGGGGATGTCTCATGGGATCCCAAAAAGAAGTTCTGTTTCCTTTGCACTGATGGCTTCTGTAGTCCCCACCGGAATACCACTGATAGTTGACCAGCTGTCTCTGACCTTTCCTCGCCCACTTTATACGTTTTACCAGGCCCTGCTCCACAGACCCTCCCTGCATCCCTCGAACCTGCCCAGTGGCAATGCTGCCCTATTGCTCTCAAGGTCCTGAAGTGATCAGTGGTCTCTGTGGGTTCTGTTCTAGAGATCACAAAGTACTGTATTCAGCTATATTTAGCAAAACTGTTATTTTTAAAAAAATATTTTATTTATTAATTTGACAGAGAGATACACAAGGAGAGAGGGAACACAAGCAGGGGGAGTGGGAGAGGAAGAAGCAGGCTTCCTGATGAGCGGGGAGCCTGACATGGGACTCAATGTGACCTGAGCCGAAGGCAGTCACTTTAACTGACTGAGCTTCCCCCAGGCGCCCACAAAGCTGGTCTTTTCCAGTTAAACACAGCCTGAGTGACTGGAGCCCAGAGCAAGTGTGAAATGGCATCCATCACATTGTTCTTGCAAATATCATTTCTCCCTGGTCACAGGTAATTTTGTCCATCAGTTTTCTGAAACATGCCCAAATACATGTGAATCCCTGAGCAAACACAACTTGTAGCTCAAACTTTAATTCATAGTATTTTTCTTACTCCTTATTATATATATAACACATGTTCACTGTAGACAAAATAAAAGACGAAAAGAGAAATCATTTGGAATTCTACCACCTCGACTTGACACTGGCATGCATTCTTTCAGTCTCCCTTGACATTCATTTGAAATAAACTAGGGGACAATGATACTGATTAAAATTCCTTTTGTATTTGTTTAAAGATATACTTCGAGGTAGGGACCCCAACAGGAGGCTTGGTAACAAAAGTTGGTCTTTATAATTGCTTGAGGAAATAGCAGGATGTACAGTTAGAACATCTCTGAAGGAAGCAGTGGAAAGAAGCATGGGGGAAGATGAGGCTGGGACCAGTCTGGCACCGCAAAGTGACTGGAGGGAACAGAAAGTTTGGTTGGAGGCTGCTGAGCCATGACTGTGCACAGGGGACTGTGCTCTTCATGAGCACGATCTTAGAGAAACACAGAGAGATGCGGAACCCATCCATGCTATGTCAGCAAAATATATGTAAGTATTTTAACCAAGTCACACAGAATGACTGTGAAAAGAACTCAATAAAAATTAAGTAAGAGATAAATTAGTTGGATTATCCCAACAAGTGATACAGTGACATAGGTTTGTGACGGTTGGTGGAAGAGAGGAAGGGAAGGTAGCAAGGGAAGAGGACACTCTAAAATTAAAAAAAAAAAAAAAAAAAAAGAATTAGGGGCACCAGGCTGACTCAGTTGGAAAAGTGTGGGACTCTTGATCTCAGGCTCAGGAGTTCCAGCCCCATGTTGGGTGTAGGGATTACATAATAAAAAAAACTTTAAAATCAATCAATCAGTCAAACGGAAGAATTAGATAATGGTGTATTTTAGCCCAAGGACTTGGGCTGTAAGGCCCCACCCTTTGCAGGGAATGAACTTTCACGACGGCTAGACAGTGAGGAGTGTTTTGGGACTCTCCAGATTTCACATTCTGGCATAAACTCTCTGACCCGCCGGCAGTACCAACCCATTAGGATTGTAACTCCAACTATTGTCATATTAGCTCCCTTAGTGGATGTCTCTTTTTTTTTTTTTTTTTTTTTTTTTTTTTTTTTTTTTTTTTTTTTTTTTTTTTTTTTTTTGGATGTCTCTTAAGAGGCAGATGGAAGGGATAAATCCATAATAAGCATTTGATTACATTTAGGGAGAATTTCTACACATGTGATATGTAAAGTATTTCTAGTGATTACGTGCAATTGGCACATTGACTAATCTGATGAAAAGTCTGGAGACCCCAGTTTAAATTGCATATCGAGTAACTGATTTTAGACATGTAACATTTGTGTATCATATTGGACTATTTAAGAAAAGTTATGATTTTCTGTAGTTACATTTAATTTATTGGATTTACTCTACTGGGGAGGTTTTGCTTGTTAGAGGCATATATTCGATTAGAAAGTCAAATGTATTTATTTTATAAAGTATTTAATGGGATTTAACTACCTCCATCAAACATTAATCAAAGTCCTGTTTCAATATTTATTAAAATTGCATAGATTTTATAAGAAGGATAAGAAGATTTACAAGTTGCATTCAAGTTCTCAGTGAAAAAAATTGGTGTTTAAACGTGTTACTGAAATCCATTCAACAAATTTTGCTGGGTGTCCTCAATACGTATATTCTCAAAGTGCTGGAAACGGGCATACAAGGAACTTACATTCTAGTAGGATATACACAGATACATGGTAGAATATTTAGCATGGTAGAAGATGAAAGAACTCCAAGGGGAAAAATAAACATGGCAGAGGAGATAAGGTTTGCCAAGTGGCCAATTTGGGGTGAGGGCTTGCTGCTTTTATAGAAAGAGGTCAGAGAGGCCCTCACCACTGCTTGGATGACTTTTGAGGGGGAAAGTCTAAGAATTGAGGAAGGGAATCTGCCGGGAGCCTGCCCCGGCAACAGTCGGTCAGGGTTCCCTGAAGGTGGTGACGGAGTCGGCGATAGGAAAATGAGAGAGCCCCAATGATTCTTTTCCGATCACCTGCCAGGCATCTCCGCCTTGTTAGTATAGTTTTATTTCTAATATTAAGCCCTTTATTTAACCATTTAAAAACCCTGACAATCTCCTCCACAGAGCTGCAGGATATCTAAGATTAAGCATTTTGCTATATATGAGACACGGTTTTTAAAAGACAAGCATTCCGTACAAAGAATGGCAAACAAGCAGGGTGGAGAAACCGCTGCCCCATGCAAACTCCTCACACTTTGTGGGACGGCTGGTGTTCCATGCCTTGCAGAGGGACATTGCCTGAATGACCGTGCAGGTGGCTCACGGCATGGCGGGAGGGGCGGATCACGCACCGTCCCCGACAGGAATCAAGTTGATTGATATTCAAGGGAAGACCTGGGCTCTGTGCTCCAAGTAGAGTCTGCTTAAGATTCTTTCTCTCTCTCCCTCTGCCTCTTCCCCTGCTTGTGCTCTCTTTCTCTCTCTCAAATAAATAAATCTTTAAAAAAATGTTTAAAAATTAAAAATAAAAGTACCCCACAGGATGGAGGTGCTTCAGACAGGGACTCCCCTCGGAAGGGAGCCTGTTAGGCAGGTTACATCCTGATGGCCGGTGCTCTCGCACCCCCAAGACGACAGAACCAGACCAGAACCCCATCTACTGCCTTCCAATGACTAGCCTTGTCCTGGTTCCCCCCCCACACACACACACACAATTCTCCAGGGACTTAAGACCTTAGCTCCTTCTAACTTCCTCCAGCAGCTTTTCCTGAAGAATCCAGCTGCTACTTACAAACTCTGCCTTTTTAAAATGGGTTCTGCATGATTGTTACTTTATTGTTCTCACGTGTGTAAACCTGTCTTCCCAAATGAGTCATAAGCCCCCTGCCAGAGGATCAGGTCTCATGACACTATCACTCAGGACTCAAGAGAATTAGCCAGTCAGGAGCTTTTCAAAGAGGAGGTCAGGCTGATCCTTCTGAAAATTGGTTTATCAACAGCTGCTCAAAGGCCAGGTTGCTTTGTTATGTAAATCAATTCCAGACAGAACCTTTCTTCAAGAATATTGCTTGTGAAGCACTCACCAGAAGTTCTCAACTCTTGTTTGGGGGGACTGTCTTTCTGATCATTCAAAGTGTTCCCATAAAGGACCGGGAGTTTGTCTCCCTCTTTTGGTAGATGTGTGTGGACAGGTCTAAAGACAATTTGTTGCTAGTAAATCCGATTTCCTGAACCAAACACAACCACATTGGTTTGGTTTACTGCCCACAATAATTCCATGACCCAAGCAATAGGTTGGAATGCATTATTTTGGCAGGCTCTATTAACATATATTTGTCTCAAGCCCCCTAAACCCTTATCAGTTATGGAGCTTGTTCAGTTGCCCTGACTCCATTTTCTCCTTTAATTAGGGCGTTCACAGAAGGTAACAAATGGTTCTCCAAAGAGGGTAACAGGAGGGACCGGAGAGGAAGGAGGATGTGTACCACAGACAGAAAGTAGAATGAACGCCAAGGATCTCAGTTTGCTGCATGGATTATAAAATCCCTTAACAGCAATGGGAAGTGAATTCAGAATGACTAACCTTTACCATGTGTCACTAATGAGGACGGTTACAGCACATTCCATCCCCATTAAGTTATATTACACTGGCATTCCATGCTCATTAACTAAATGTGCTAAATGTTGTTTTCCAAGGCTGAGTTTGAAGATATGGCAGCAGAGGTGACTTCTCTGGGGGCAACTAAGTGTTATCTGATGATATAAAGTCATCTGCCACTTGATCAGTGTATGCTTGTCATGTAACCTGAAATTAGAAAACATCTTTTATGGGACACCTGGGTGGCTCAGTCGGTTAAGTGTCTGCCTTAGGCTCAGGTCATGATCCCGGGGTCCTGGGATCAAGTCCTGCATCAGGCTCCTTGCTCGATGCGGAGCTTCTCCCTCTGCCTGCTGTTCCTCCTATTCATGCTTCCTGTCCTTCAATCTCTCTCTCTGACAAATAAATAATAAATAAATAAATAAATAAATAAATAAATAAATAAATAATAAGCAAACCTAAAAAAAAAAAGGGAAAAGACAATGTTTTCTAGATGAAAAATGTATCAAAAAGTAACCACTCTCATCCCCCACCCCTTGGTTTTACTTTGGTCAGCTTTCTCTGAGCATAGATTTGAATTACACCAGTGAGTGTTGCCCATTACCTGTATACTTTTTGGATCGAAATGATCAGAGCAGAAAATAATTGGTGACTCCTTATATCTGAGTATGTATTTCACACGAGAATTTTGGGAGAAGGAGGTCCCCTTTCTACAGATTAAACATTTTTAAGTTGTTCTTTATAATATTAATTTAATATCACTTTTTTAAAAGATTCATTGGGAGAGGTTGAAATCCTAGGAAGTAGGCTATCTGATTAATCCAATTACATGTCTTTTCTGCTTTTTTCAGTTCCAGTCCAACTCTAAATGACCTTTCTGAGCATGTAGTTGGACCAGAGGTGGAACTCATGGAGGATTGGGTAGAGGAAAAGTGTCTGCCCTGCTGCCCATGTGTAGGGAGGGGCTTACTGAATGAATGTACGAATATAGGAAGCTGGCACAGGACAGGGCACTGCCGGACTGGATAAGCATTGAGGGACTGTCAGAGGGAAACAATTTAAGTCTCAAGTGATTTGCTGGAAAAAGCTTCACCTGAGAAGTTCCATATACTCTATCGTGGGGTGAATGGTGGTCCCCCAAAATATATGTTCATGCACAAATCCCTGGAATCTGTGGATGTTATGTCAACTAGAAAAGGGATCTTTGCAGGTGTGATTAAGTCAAGGATCTTGAGATAGATTGTGCTAGGTTACCTGGAGGCCCTAAATGCAAAGACAGAGGAGGCAGAAGAGAAAATGCAGACACACAGATGGCAATGGGAAGGTGGAAGGAGAAATTGCAACGATGTAGCCACAGGCAAGAGAGACAAGGAATGCTGACACCTCCCCAGATTTGGAAGGATTCTCTCCCAGTACGTCCAGGGAGGGGGTGTGACCCTGCCAGCACCTTGATTTGGGACTTGCGGTCTCCAAAACTGTGAAGATATTATGGCACCCAACTTGGGGGGGGGCTTTTTTATGACAGTCCCAGGAAAGTAATACAGACCTCATGCTGAAGGGCAGCCCAAGAGACCAGTGGCTACCAAGGAATTGCGAAGAACTGAAGATTCCTCCCTAAATGTACACCCCTGCAGCTGAGGAGACCAGGGAGCAGAGAGGGCCATCCTGGGACCCCAGAGAGAACCAAGTACCAGCTGGTAAACCACCAGCCCAACGGGGAAGAACTGACATGCCCACTTCCTGGTTCCCCAAACTCTACTTCAAGATCCTTGCTGAACTGTGCCCCAAAGGGAAACAGCAAAGAATTAAGTCTTCGATCAGATTCTCTGGAAAAACTACTCTGAGATGGACTGTTGCAAGCAGAAGGTTTATTAGGAGCGCCCTTGGGAAACATATCTATCAGGAAAGGAAGGTAGGAAAGAACAGGAAAAATCTGATCCTTACTGAGGCCTCAGTAAATTCTTTGAAAGCTGAAGCTGAAATGGCCCCTCAGGATCCCCAAGTGAAGGCAAGGAGGCCCCGGATCTTCCTTTCCGAAAGACAGCAAGTTATCATTATTGGCCATGATGTCCACCTGGGAGAGGCCATAATTTTGATCAAAGGGGTTCCCTGTTTTTGCAGGTGAGTCCCAGGTGAGGGGCGGGGTGGCGAGCAGAGATGCATGTGTTGCAAAAAGACTGAAAATACTCCGGGCACTGGCAATACTGAATTACTTTCCAGACCTAGAAGTTGGGGGCATAGCGGGGAAGGTTGTGGCATGGTGGAGAAATAAAATGATTCCAAAGCTTCCTGTTTGGGGCTAAATAGATCCAGAAACAGCAAGGGAAGTCAGAACCCCGGAGGAGTAGATAGCTGGTAGTTTGATTTTATACAGTAGTAATTGTGCTGGTTATGGGAAGGCGATCATCGGTGGGGAGGAAATGCAAGACACACTTCCCATTGAACAAGGAGAAGAAAGTTGGAGTGAATACCAATTTGATCAAATAGCAAAAGTGGGGGGGGCAGAAAATAACAATTGAAAATAACCAGTTGATGTAAAGTAAGATAAACAGCCTAATGTTACAGATACTAGTTGCTCAAAGAAAGGTGGAAAATCAAGTTTCCCCTATAAAAGAGGCAGAGATTATTAAAATGGGTTATACACATACTACAGTTACATGAAATTTATGAGAAACACACTGTGTGGGGTATCTTTTATTTGCCCTTCCAGATTCACTGTATCCCTTTCTCCACCTTGCAGTCTTGTCTGAAGGGCTTACCTATAACGATGATATCATATGGCTCTTTATCGCCTTGTTTCCAGTTAGTTTCAGCCTCTGGGAGGAATATGGAGAGATCAAGGAGAGGGCAGGGGAATGGTATCCTTTCTTCTGAGGTCAGCCTAGACTAGCTATGCAAAATTCCCTGCCCTTCCCAAGGTCACTGGCGACTCCATTCTCTCTTCTCCCAAATTCCAGTAAACTCTTTCCTCCTTGTTGTTCTAGGTCTAAGGTTTTAAGAACACAACCTCTACTCTCTCTAGGTAATCATCCCATCCTTGTGATTCCATTAGACCTACATCTCATAGAAAATGTTCCCTCTTGGTGGTGGCTGGGTGGCTCAGTTGGTTGAGCGACTGCCTTTGGCTCAGGTCATGATCCCGGAGACCAGGGATCGAGTCCCGCATCGGGCTCCCTGCTCAGTGGGAAGCCTGCTTCTCCCTCTCTCACTCCCCCTGCTTGTGTTCCCTCTCTAGCTGTGTTTCTCTCTGTCAACTAAATAAAATCTTTGAGAAAAAAAAAAAAGAAAATGTGCCCTCTGTTTTCCTATCTGGAATTATCCTGTGTTAACTGTACCACTTATTTTCTGCTGGGACTTGGCTGATAACTGGGTCCAGAAATGGTTCAAGAAAGAGGCCCTCAAAAATGAATTGGGTTGGTCATATATTCAAGGAGGGCAGGAATAACTTTGTTGTTGAATAAAAACAGAATATGAGTAAACTACGGAACTCAATAGTTCAAATAATCACTGGTGCCTAGAACAGGGTAAAAGAATGGAGACAGAGAGGCATTGAGAGAACATGAGCCAGTGGTAAATAGAAATAGTTAAGATAATGGAGAATGCAGACTTCTTCTTACATCTTAGGGAACATACACAGAGAAGGGTCGCTCCTGGCTGGCCCAGGCAGTAAAGCACATGCAACTTTGGATCTTGGGGTTGTGAGTTCAAGCCCTGTGTTGACTGCAGAGATTATTTTAAAATAAAATGTTAAAAAAAAAGAAAGAAAAACCAAACTGAGAGTGTCCACAGAGAAAAGAGAAATAGAGAATCTTGGACACATTGAGAATGGTCCTGGAAAACCAGAAGGTGCTCCAGCAATTCTGACGGATGTTTCAGGTCCTGTGGTCCTAGGAAAGACGTGGCTGAGGGCTAAGCCCACAGTGTGAGTGTAGGGTGATGGGAGAGCCGCTCCAATTAAATGCTTTAAGTACCACCAAGCCTTTTGGACTATAGTAAGGATACTAATACTGGGACCTAAGATTCTAGCTGGGATCAGCAGTTTCAGAGCCAGCATTTATTTGGAGGGATTGTCTTGTTGGAACAAATCTCAGGTGTAAACCAAAGCACCCCATCAGAAGCTGTTTTCACTGACTTAAAAAATTCAGTGCAAAGACGAATCCTCAAAGTGGCCTTGAGTCCTTGTAGGGGATATGGTAAGAAAGAACAGGACTTCACAACCTTCTCCATGAATGCTTCTATTACCCCACCACAAATGACGAGGAATACTTTTCATAAGAAAGAATGAGAATTTTGTCACGAGAGCCTAAAATCAGTTCATTACTCAGGTGCCGAGAAAAATACTCAAAGGGAGATAGAACTCATGACATTCACAATGTACCTGATGGACCCTGAGGGGGGAAAAAAGGATGTAAGATGCTGTGAGTCAAAAATGGGTACCATTGCACACTTGGGAAGACAGAAATGTCTTTCACATTACTCCTTCCAAAATATCATATGGAAGGTAACAGAATTGCTTGATGGGAGATTTCTCGGAAACTATTCTAAGTTCCCATGCTTTGAACTGTGGACAACGAGCCTGAAAATCTGCCTGACATTCTAGAGCCTCAGGTCACAACAATGCTTTTCTTGTCTCTCATGTTTTCTCTATCTATCCTCCTTCTCCAATATATCATTAAGTCTCTGCTGGAACGATGTGCCTGGATCTAGAAACATAATTTTATTGAGTAATTGCTGGAGGGTGAGGGCAATTCTTGTTTATTTCCAAATACTTTATGGTGGGCCAGATTCCATGATAGCTTATAATTCCTAACAACCCTCATTGGCTATAATAATGTAGGACACATCCAAAGTCTTTGGGTTATTTTGCTCTTGATGACTTAATATTACTCAACTTGGCTGAAGATGGTCCAGGCTACCACTGCTAAACAAAGTAATCTTGGCTTAACCCAGACATTTTTAAAAGGCAGCTGCCTGAGAATGAGCAGGAGATGAAATGTCAAAGGACAAAAACTTCCATTTATTTCCATGAGATTTCATTTGAAACTTTAATTTCTCCTAAGAGAGTAAATACTAGGAAAATGTGTGTGTGTGTGTGTGTGTGTGTGTGTGTGTGTGTGTGTGTCTTTTATTTCTGCCATTTAATCATTTGGTTATTTTGCTGTTCTTTGGTACCTGTTTCATAACACTTTCAGCTGATACAGGTCTAAACTATATAAGACAATCTGGCAAAGTATACTGAGTTCACTGAGCAGGAAATAATCACCTTCATTGTCTATACTGTTTGCTCTCATTATCATTTAGTTCCACCTGCAAGGTCAGCTCACTTTTGATCCATATGCTGTGTTTCTCCCTATTACACTGCATGCCCTTTAAGGCAGGAATATTGCTTTTGTGTTTTTGTAACCCCCCCAAATGGACACAGTGGCATCCACAGTGCCATTTCACTAAAGGGTGAAATGAACTCACCCAAACAACCGAGACGAAGCACCCGGAGTCTTTGGAACAACCCCGGGCACAGTGTGAGCCCTGCTTCCCTGTAGATCAGACGTGTCTATCAATGGTGGTGATGCATGTGAGCGGCATTGATGGTGACAGCAGTGACAGCTGGGAAAATAGGACTCGGTTGCAAACACAGTCCAAGGGAACAGTCAGCTGCAGACACAGACGTACTGTTTGCTTGTGGTGGAATGGGATTCCTAATCCGACCGGGAACCTTACCTCCCGCTCTGCATGCCTTCTGTTTTCCATCATTTATCACACACAGGAGGCATGGACTTGGGACTCACCTGCCCTTACCTGCCATGCTTAATGCACTTGGATGTGGGGCGAAGCCCTAGCATGGTGCTCTACCCCTAGGCAAACAGAGACATGTGGTGGGGGGTACAGGGCAGGAGGGTTTTTGGCAGAATTTTACCTAAATGTGTGCAGAGTGCTTTATAATATTTTTCTTGGCTCTGCCAGTCAGTGGTTACCTTTACATTTACTTTATGAGAAACCTCACCCTGAATAACCATTTCAGGTGGAGTTCACACCACAAATTTTGGATTACCTGGTCCGTCAGCCCACTGACCCATGTCAAAGCCATTGGTCAGACTGCCACCTGTCCTTCTGGCCTCTTGAATTCTTTGTTTTCCTGTAAGCACTCACCTCACACATACACTAAACACACACACACACACACACACACACACACACACACACACACCCCGCAGTGTCCATCCCCAAATACACAGTGATTCTCCACTTTCTCAATGACAGCAGACTATAATGTTAGTCAATGGAAATGTTGACAAAAATTAAAAGGAAAAAGGAAAATCTTTGTGCAGGCTAATTCGTCAAGTACACATGATATTTAAAAGTACATACTCTGTGAAATAATCTTTTGATTTAGAAGTGTTGCTCTTTTGCACGCACATTTAAGGAAGAATGGTATTCAAACTCTTTACAAAAAAACAAGCCCTCTGCCTCCGTTCCAAGACAAAGTTCTCTTTGAAGCTGTGTATGATTATGACTCTGAAACCCCAGGCCACAGGTTTCTGCCCTCACAACATAAACACAGTTCTCTCTTTGCTTGCTGGTTGTTCCCATTCATTCTGTAGGGGCTCATATGTGATTATCTACTAAACATTCATTGTTTGTCCTTTTAAAATAATAGTTCAGTGGTTTGATTTAAAAAAAAAAATCTGTGCAATATGTGCCCTCCTTAACACCCACCACCAGGCTCACCGGGTGTGGTGCATAAACAATGCATCTTGGAACACTGAAAAAAAAAATCTGATTACCCCACCCCCCCAGGAATAATCACCGCATCTATTTGGATTGTCTTGCCTTTTTTAAAAAACTAGATGATGTTCGGTACCCCTTCTAAAAATCCCCAATTAACATGACTTGAAGCTCTTTTTGGCCAATGTATCTTGCCCCAGGGGAGTGTTGCTGTTCAAATTCAAGTGGTTAGGAAAGCAGCCACGATGTTAGAGAGTTTGTAAGGATTCAACAATATCACAGCACTATCTTTTCTACCTGATCATTTGAAAGGACAAAAGAAAAACCGTGTCTTATATATGTACATATGTAGAGGTTTATTTTGTTTCTTCAAAGACAGAAGCTTAACCCTGCCTCACAATAAATATACAGAAACTTTGTGGCTCAGATAAAGAAAGAACAGGGACAAAATGGGTTCAGGAGTAATGAAATCTAAGAAATAAAAGAACGTGAGTCACTCTTGATTTACTTATCATCTTTGGGTAATCTCTTGATCAACTTACCCCTCTAACCTCTACTTGTCTGTGTGTTGGGATTATTTTTTTTCTCTTCCCCTGTAAAGTTCTTTTCCACATGGAAAGAAGAGAGACCCAGCAGCTATAGTTTTCACACCATTTTAAGTTATAAAGTCTGTTTCTACCCACTCAGTATATAAAAAGCCCTAAGAGAAGAGTCTGAGGTTCCTTGTCGGTTTTCTGGACTCTTCTGAGCTAGTAAGCTATATTAATGGACTCAGACTAGACCTTGCATCTACTCCTGAGAACACTGCTGTGTGCCCACCAACTCCCCCAGAAGTGGGGAGCAGTCTTTAAGGGAAGAGGAAGGATGCTTGTTGGAGAAGAATGGATAAAGGGATTCTGGGCATACCCCAAGAACAGAAGCTCACTGTGGACATTTTAAAAGTTAACCAGAGGAAAGTGTCCTTTAACTGAAATATTCAGAAATTGGTTTATTGTTTAAATAATAAACTACTCAACACACATTTCTTGAGTCTAGGTTATAATTGCATTGACTTGATGACTTGACTTTATTTATTTATTTGACAGAGAGAAACACAGCTAGAGAGGGAACACAAGCAGGGGGAGTGAGAGAGGGAGAAGCAGGCCTCCGCCCTGAGCAGGGAGCCTGATGTGGGGCTTGATCCCAGGACACCCGGATCATGACCTGAGCTGAAGGCAATCGTTTAACAACTGATCCACCCAGGCTCCCCTTGATGACTCTTCTGAGGAACCGATTCCTGCTTTAGAAACATGACTAAAGTGACGCCTGGGAGGCTCAGTTGGTTAAGTGTCTGCCTTCGGCTCAGGTCATGATTCCGGGGTCCTGAGATGGAGCCCTACATAAGGCTCCCTGCTCTACGGGAAGCCTGTTTCTCTCTCTCCCTCTGTCCGCCCCTCCCCCTGCTTGTGAGCTCTCTCTTTCTCAAATAAATAAATAAAATCTTTAAAAAAATGACTAATCATACGACATGTCTGTGTTTGAGCCATCCCAGTAAGAACATCAAGGAATAAATTCATTCTCTCTGCTCCTATTCCACTTTTTTGACTATCATCATGTGTGATTTTTTTCCCCCAAATCTTTTCTACTGTCTCATTATTCTTTAAGCGCCTATAAGAGAAGTGAAACTTTACATGTTCTTAGAATTTGGGGTGGGAACAAAGTTCTAATTGATGTTTTACCCTACCTGTAATGGAAGAAGCTTCCTTAGGCTATGAACAGTGATGCTTCACAATGACATAAAGTTGTGTCCCCCTGCTCTTTGCAAAATGTTGCCAGTGGCCTCCTCCATCTACGGTGACCGCCTTTCCCAGCTGCAAGGGATTAAACAAGTTATAAGATTTTCCTAGCAGTAAACTTTGAACAAATAGAACGGGTTTTCATTGCGGTGCTTGGGAATTTTTCAAAGCTTTATTTTATTTCATTTTATTTTTTTTTAGTTCATTTCCATTAGGTTTTAATTTGCAAAGTTTTATAAGCAAAATTAACCAGGAGAATCAGATTTTTGATTTACAAAAAGTTTCCAATTAGAAAGCCTTAATTAAACAAGGCTGCCTGACCCGCCTTTTTCCCTTTCAAATGGTATGCGTGCAGGTATGCCACGGGGCAGAGAAGCAGCTTAAAAAATCAGAATAAGATTTCAAGCTTCAATATGGTGACAGAGCTAATGGTGTAAAATGGGTATAGAGTGAACCTTTTTATGAGCTCCAAATTCCAGTTACAGCCAGGTCATCTGGGACTTAGGGGAGCAACAAGGTTATGCCTGAAAGTTACAAAGAGAACAGTCTTTGCTACATTGTCTACCAAAGCCTTCAGAGCAAAGAGCTGTAGTCCTTTTGGAGTGGCTTTGAAAAGCTCGTACCTATCTACAGTCATCCAAAGACTGGTTATCTCAGGAAAAGTTAAGTCCAACTCCTACAATGCCCAGCAGACTCCATAAAACCCGCTCCCCACCTACAGCTGCCTGATTTGGCAAATCAATAGTGAGGACACCCACTTAAAGCTGAATTGCAGATAATCAGATAACACATTATTGTAATAAGTCATGTAAGGATATCCGGAATTTTCTCTGACCACCTGACTGCGACACATCTCTTCCCGTTCTTTGCTTTCCCCCATTCCATTTGAGGTTAAATTCTAGCACCTAGTGTTGTCCACTCTGTCTAGAATTCTCTCCTTCCAGGTACTCCCTTAGCTAGGGCTGTCAGATTCAGCAAATAAAAATGGAGGACACCCACTTTTATTTATGTTTTCTACAAACACCAGATGATGTTTTGTGTAACATGCCTGATAAAAACTTACTTATTTTCTATGTGCAATGCAAGTATCTTTCTCCCATAACAAAGTACCACAGCCTGGGTCCCTTACACAACAGAAATTTATTTTCTCATGCTTTTGGAGGCTGGAAGTCTAAGATCAAGGTAACGACAGGGTTTGTTTCCTGTGGGGCCTCTCTCCTTGGCTTATCCCTCACATCCCTGATGTCTCTTCCTGTTCCTGAGTGGACACCAGTCCTACTGATTAAGACCCCATCCTTATGATTTCATTTAATCTTGATCACCTCTTTAAAGGCCTGACCCCACCGATAGTCACATTGGAGGTTACGGTGTCAACACATGACTGTGGGGGGGACACGATTCAGTCTATAACAGCGTCCTTATTTTATCTGGCAGTCCCACATATGGCTGTGTCTTCTTTATTAGGTCATTGTTCAGAAGTCATCTTCTCAAGGATGCCCCCCTGGGGCCCCTCTTTGAAATCGCATGCCCTCATCCTCACTCCACTCCAACGTCCCACTTCCCCATTCTTCATTTTCACCACATAGCTATCTTTTTCTTTTATCCATTATTTGTTTATTATTTGTCTCCTCCCACTTGAATGTTGGCTTTGAGAGAGCAAGTCTCTTTATTTGAGTTGTATCTCTACAGTATCTGTGGACCTGGGCAGTATCTGCTGCATGTAGGCTTTCAATAAATATTTGTTTAATGTGAAGGGTTGACCAGTGGGAAGGAGGACCCCACTCCCCATAGGCTGGTGCAGCTAAAGGTTTGAACAAGGGAAGTAAAATTTTTATAACTGTAGAAGGTTCTGGAACTGCTTCCAACTTCTGATCATCATATTCTGAAATACTTGAGCAATTCTCAAACGTCCGTGTGTCTGGATGATGGACTAATAATGCAGGTTCCTGGGCTCTAACCCCAGGTATCTATTCAATTAGATAGAGATTGGCCATGGAAATGTGCACATTTAAAAAAACACCTCAGCCAATCCTGATGCAAAGACAACACTTTGAGAGTCAAAATGCCAGGGTGAGCTCCAGAACCACTTCCTACCAGGACAAAAGGATTATGGAACCAGGGAGGGGAGAGTGGGTCAAGGAGTTTCCCTATTTACAAAACCTTGGGCTCACACAAGCTTTTTTAATTGTTGATTTGCCCAGAACTTGTCACTCAGACTCCTCGCTCCTCAAAATCATTTGCCCGAACTCTGCTGGGTCCCTGCCCTCACTTCTCTGTGGTTTCCTCTCAGAGCTCCAGCTGGGGTCTCGCATCCAAGATCCACAGCTGCCTCTGGAAATGGGCAGAGTTGGCCTTCACCTGTGGGGTGAGCTCCATGTGGGGAGTGCCTGCTTTAGGGCCCAGGGGAGCTCATCCAGTGAGGGAAGTCCCTGAAGGCAGGCAGAGCTAACCAAGATCCAAACAGGCTTTGGATCTTGAAGGCAAAGCCAGGGGAGACGCTAAGGCAGAGACTGCATGGAACAGCAGGATGCTGCTGGGAACGCAGGACCGGCTGACCTTACGCTGACTCTAGAGCTCTGGTCCACCTCACTTCACACCAAGAGGTCCAAAATGGCATCAGTTTCTTCTCTTGAAACCTCTCTCTTGCCTACAGAATTGCAGGATTCCACCTTATCTCATCTGCCTAGGAACAGACCTGAAGCCCTTCCTCCCCACTCAAGCAGACAGGGCTTTGCTAATTTCTTCTGACTTCATGTACATTTCTGCACCACGCTGTCAGTTACCTTCACTTTATCTCTCCCGCTGCTGGGCCACATCTGGCATCTTCTGGGACTATTCTCTGGAGGGATCTTTTGTTTCCAATCAGATGCCTGAGTTGAAGAGAGAAAGAGTATTCTGATTTAGTCTGACCTGCTGGTAACCGATCTTATAAAACCATAGGCAAACATTTGAGCCCTACCTTTTAGGGTCTTATTTGCCTAGCAAATGCAAAGGCTTTCTCTTGTCTCCTGTCCACACTCAACCCCAGGCCATTTGCTTTTCCTTTTAAAGTTTCAAGTCATGCTTTTGTTTTAATAAATGCCTTGCTGGTTATCAAAAAGGATTTATACCAGCTTCCAATCATTTTTGTAGTACCTGTCATTTCATGTAGATGTCCAATGTGGGCTGCCTGTGGAAATATTGTATTTTCCTCTCGATGTATTCTACTTAGCTAAAGTCAACATTAATAATTTTAATTAAATGTTTTAATGGCTTCTTGTGATCTGTATTGTCACTTTGTTAAGCTAGTTACTAGGATAAATGTAGAACTTCCCAAAACATGGTTTTCTTTTAAATTAGGAATTCAGATTTTACCTATATATCATAAAATGAACAAGTAAAGAAAATTCCAGGAAAAAAATTTTTTCCAAAGTATGTGAAGGGGGAGCTCTGCTTTATAAATGCCACATGATCAAGAAATATTTGTTAAATTAATAAAATGAGGGAAATGAAAGCACTGGGTGGTGAGCCACTCAGCCACTAATATGCTTTATGACTTGGAGTTAGTCACTTAACTTCTGTGAACATCATTTATTTCTTTCCCATTATAAGGATTGTGTGTCATAAATAATAAAAAAATGTTTTGAAACATTATACTGCAAATATAATTACTGGTACCTTTTTTATTTCTCTCTCTCTCTCTCTCTCTCTCTCCCTCTTTTTTTGCAGAAACAGTGAGATGGATACATTTACTTGGGCTAATGGCTGGCCCCAACAACTGTGTATCTCTTTTCCTTACCTCAGATGACTCACCTTTGAATCTATGTACTGACCCCAGGGACAATGCTGGGCCGAAGCCTGGTGGGAATGTAATACAATGGGCACTAGAGCTCAAGAAGCTTGTTTGGGATCCAGAGATGCAATGTTGTTGGCCAGAGCCTCTGTCCCTCTGATGTAAAAATCTCCATTTCCACTTCCTCCCCAAGAACTTGCCCATCTAGATCAAGGCAGGAAGCATGAACGTCTTACAACCTATGTCCACTTGCAAAGATGGGAGCTCTCCACATCTTCTCTGCCTGTGAACAGCGAACTGGGAACCCACTGACCTCGGGTCTCTTTCACATCAGACTCCACACACCACTGGTGTGTTTCCTGTTATGAGCAAGCTATGATGGAATGCTAGAGAACCTCTCCAGGCCATGGTCAGTCATTCAACCAAGCACACATGATCAGCTCCTGCATGACACACTTCTCACTTAAAAAAAAAAAAAAAATGGGGCGCCTGGGTGGCTCAGTTGGTTAAGCCGCTGCCTTCGGCTCAGGTCATGATCCTGGAGACCCGGGATCGAGCCCCACATCGGGCTCCCTGCTCGGCGGGAAGCCTGCTTCTCCCTCTCTCAGTCCCTCTGCTTGTATTCCCTCTCCAGCTGTGTTTCTCTCTGTCAAATAAATAAATAAAATCTTTAAAAAAAAAAAAAAAAAAAAAAGGATTTGGATTCCATTTTCAGTTCTCAGTGGTGACATAGAAACCCACATGTAATATGACCACAGTCTTCAAAGGAAGAATCATAGAGGAAGGCTATTGGAAGAGAGGCCGCCAAGGGAGAAAAATGGGAGCGAGGAAGGAGTTCTAGATGATGAGGAAAAGCAAAGAGAAAATAACTTGCCCTTCCTGTATTAGTTAGTTTTTTGCCACACAACAAAACACCCCAAGGCCCTGTGATTTCCAACAAGAAATATTTACTACTGCTGACCAGCCAGCCAGTTGTTTGGGGAGATCTGCTGACTGGTGACTTGTGACAGGCTGACTCATGCAGGTCATCAGGCATCCAGGTGCAGGTGGATGTCACATAGGGGCAGGTTGAGAATGGCCTTACACATGTGTCTGTGGTTGGTTGGCTCTTCCTGGGCAGTGGGTTGATGGGACCATCTATCTTCCATGATCCTGCATGCTAGCCTGAGCTTCTACACATGACGCTGCAGATTTTCAAATGAGCATAATTGCACAAAACCTTCGGAGGCTTAGGATGGGCCTACCATCACTTCTGCTGCATGTACATTGGCCAAAGTAAGTCACAAGGCTGGGCCAAATTCAAGGAGTGGGGGGTAAATTCTACCTCTTTACAAGAGGGGCTGTGGCATCCTGTTGCACAGGACATACATTTAGGGAGGGGTTAAAGATCGTTTCCCTGTCTGCCATCAATGCACCATACTTGCCTTTCAGAGGACTTCCAGTGAAGGTTCTGTGCCAGCTCTTCTGAGAGATAGAAAGGATTCTATCTGCTACATGGGATGCTGCCAGATAGATTGGGCATGGTTTTTGTAGAGTGCATGAAGTCTGTCCCATCTCAGCACAGCTCACATTGTCTTGTCACGCCATGGCGATCTCTTCCAGGAAGCTCTTAAAAGGATTCTGAATAGGCCCCGATGGCACGAGGATGATTTTGAGCCGGAGACATTTGAAACTCAACAGCCAAAGGAAGAAGTTTCTTCTGAATTCCCCATATCCGTCTAAAAGTAAAGCTTCTCAAGAGAATTCAGCTGCATTTGATGGGGTTCCAATCATAGGACCCCAAAGAGGGCACTTTGGCATATTACTTCTAAAGATGAAGAAGTTTCAGTTGTCAAAAACAGAGCGAAGTGGAGTCACGTATGCTAAGCCCCATGTCACCGAACTGAGAAAGACTTCATTATATAGTTTCAGCTCTCCCAGAAAGATAATGTCAAACCAGTCAGGAATCACGTGATGGGCACTAATGAGGCCACCTGCTTGGTAGACCTCAGCCATCCCCTAAAGGAAAGTGACTGTGCAATAACCAATTCAGTTTCTCCACCATATGACTTCCTTGTTCCCACTTCCTCTGCCTATAAAGTTTTTTCCTTTTGTACAACTCCCCGGAGCTCCTTTCTCTCTGCTAGACAGGAGGCTGCCCGATTCATGAATCCCTGAGTAAATCCAAGAGGATCTTTAAAATTTACTTTAAAATATAAGATTTCAACAGAGATACAGCAGAGATGGGAGTGTCACTCTGAGCCATACCTCTCCCCTAAAACAGGTCATAAAACCATCAAGGGAGAGGGGCCCTCCTTATGCTTGCAGGATAGGAGCATCCTCAGCCCAAGACAAAGGGGCTCTGAGAAGAATTGCTGCAAATAGATCATGCTGCTCTTTCTACACAACTGCCCACTATTCATCAAATGTAGCCCCAAAATACCTAGGCGTAACTGCTTAACTGTTTCTTCAAGTCCTCATGTCTTTACAAAGGCCCTCATGTCACATAAACCTATATTAAATAAATTTGTATGCTTTTCTCCCGTTAATCTGTCTTTGTTGGTTTTAATTTTGAGACCTGGCCGGGGACCCTAAATGGGTCAAGGAAAATTTTTACCTCCCCTACAAGGTCTTGAGGCAGAGTTAGAAACTCAAATGCCCATGGGGACCAGGCAAGAAGCCTTAATGGGCAAGACAATGGGAAGTCAACTTTAGCTGTCTTGAACTGTCCCACTTCTTTTTTTTTTTTTTTTTAAGATTTTATTTATTTGACAGAGAGAAACACAGCCAGAGAGGGAACACAAGCAGGGGGAGTGAGAGAGGGAGAAGCAGGTTTCCCGCCAAGGAGGGAGCCTGATGTGGGACTCGATCCCAGGTCTCTGGGATCATGACCTGAGCCGAAGGCACCCAGGCGCCCTGAACTGTCCCACTTCTTATGGAGACTTCCATATTGGAAAATCTTTCTCTAGGAATGGGGAAAAATCCGTTTAAGAACAATGGTAATGGCTAATGACACAGCTACAGGAGTGGAGGATTAATGGGGGAGGGGAACAGGAAAACACGCCTTCCAAAGAACACAGCTGCTCCTAGAAGCCTGTACATTGACCTGTAGAAAGCTCGGCAAGTTTTACCACATCTCCTCATTTTCTGAGAGAAGCTGGAAATGCATATCTCCCAGTGAAATCTCTTTCTTGTGAATGTTGATTAGAGCTTTTTAAGGATCACACTACAGGACAAAGGGGTCACAGCTGAGGCCTTGAAGGCCAGTTTGAAACCTTAGCTATCGAGGTTCTGACACAAAGGATATTATTACATGTCAAACTGTGTGTTTAGAATATCATTTACAGTCATTCCAACAACACACATTTTTCCAGCAGGTTACATTAACCCTCGGATTTGGCCCTCTCTGGCATTTATGCCAATGAGAGGAAGTGGTTTGCTTGGAAGTCACTAGACCACAGATCTATGCAAGATTGCAGAGACTGAAAAAGTTGCCTTTAATACCATTACCTCTGCAAATTCTCCTGGCTCGGCCTCCATTCCAACAGGAGCCTGGGCTGAGTCTTCTTTTGGTCCCAGCTGGATTTCAGCTAATCATGCCCAAAGACATTAGCTGATAATGGCTTAAAGCCTTACATTTCCAAGAGATATTTAAATTTTAAATGAGGACCCAAAGATGGAGATTTCATCTTTTTTCTTTATCACCCTACTCCTGAGAACCAGAGCATTATTAAGTGACAAAGCATGGTAGGGACGGAAGGTCCTCTATAGATCACAGTGACACCACACATTCTTGGACTTTTGAGGTGCATAAGTGAATTAATTTCATGATAACATAGCTTTGTTCGAATTCTGGGGGTTATCAGGAATCCCTATGAGTACTCTTTATGACATCCTGCTTTCTTAAGGATATAAAGCAAATTAATGGGGGTAAGGGTGGAATTTCAAAGAAAGAGAAAGATTATTTTTTTCTTTACTAGGAGCACTGACTCCGTTTACTGGAAATATTGTGTTTTAATGTCGGCCACTCACACAGATGAGGTTGATTATGAAAAGAGAAATTGTTTGGTTCATTAGGCTTTAATTATAGAGATGAATTATTATGGATGAAAAGGGGAAGCCACAAAATTATGGAGATTGAATTCCAGTTCAATAAACAACTTCAAATATCTTTACTGGAGATATAAGCTAGTCATGTTCTTTTTTTGCCAATTTAATTTGATGTCTGCTGACAAATGATGGTAGAATGTCCCTGGAAAAATCATAATGTCTACAGTGTGTTGGTGGTTATCATTTAAATTATACTTTTTCCCCTAATTATATTTTCTGATGGTAGTACAGAGATAGATAGGTCTTACTTCTGCTTCGATTTATTTTGCGTAATAATGACAAAATGTTATATCCCTGTTTTGCCTCTATCCATGAAGCCAAATTGCTTTTATAATAGCTCAGTGGCCTTCAAGTGGCTCCCCAATGTATGCAAAGATAAGCTGAAAAACCCTGAGCTTGATATTTCACGGCTCTCCAAATCTGATCCAACTGAAATATCCGTGTTATCGTTCAGCATTGTGTCTGGTTACAAAATTTGTGCTGTACACAATGCTCTCGTCCCCATCCCACACCAACCTCGTATGTTTAACTTCTGAGATTTTAGGCACAGCTCTCCCTACTCTATATTTTTGTTTTTGTAATTCTACTGCCTGAGTCCTCTTTTTCAAGGCCGTGTTCTAATTAAGCATCCTTAATCTTTCCTGAGCATTGTATTCTGGGGGTGATCCTGCTGTCTGAGTTTCTAAAACACATATGACCTACAACATTCTTCTTTAAACCTCTTGTATTATTGGTAGTTTGTCTTCTGAACTCTTTCAAGCAGATTTTAAAACTCCAGTCACAATATATCTTACAGTCCTTAATACTTTAAAATGATGGTTATACAAAATACGGTGAACACATAGCATCTAAAAATTGCAAATTTGAGAACATCAGAAAATGAATTTTTTAGGTATGATAATACTCTTGTATAGGGGACACACCCTATAGTGACAAAACCTTCCTCATGGCAATCACTTCCCTATCTGCGGTACCGCTGAAGTGGCAGCCTGGGATTGGTCTATCTGACTTCTGCAGACGTGATCTGCTTGTGGCCGCTGCATATTTCTATGAGACTTCCGTCCTCATGTGCACTGCATGGACTGGTGACCTTTACAGTGATTGGGCCTTATCCTCTCCCCCTCCCTTTTCCCGCCTCCCCACTCGCCCAATACATTCTGTGGCACCGCCTTAATAAACGAGATCCTGTTTCGACAGACCTCCCAGCTCGGGTGTGTTTTTGGCCCCCGACACTCATCATCCTGCTCGACCCCACCTTTTTCCCTTGGCTGGACCAGGGGAAAAACCCCAAACCTCGTAGCCCAGGAAGGAGCTACACTCTTGGTTATGTGGTTATATATTTTTAAAAAGCATTTCATTTTTTATAGGAACATAATAAATACTTCTGAATGAAGTATTGTAACATCTAGGATTTGCTTCACATTAATATGGAAAGGTGGTGGGGTACAGATGAACCATGATTGACAGTAGCATCAAGACTGACAATGATGAGTCAACAAGATTGACCAAAACTGATCTATCATCATTGATAGCTGTTGAATTTGGGTTTTAAGGACTTGTATACTAGTGTATCTACTTTTATATATGTTTAAAATTCTCCACTATGAAAAAGTTAAAAAAATCCAATAAAGTAAGATAATAAAATTAAAAATCTTCATGGCAGCATGAGAACCCTAGAAGGATCTGGTGGAATCAACTCCTTCCACCTACTGGAATCAGCCTGGAATGACTGCTTGGTCTTCAGTAAGCCACTCAGCTGTGCTGAAACTATGTCAGTGTCCCAAACCTTGCAGTGAATTCTTCAACCACTTTCAGCTCTAGAGCTCTATGAAGGTAGGTGTTTAGAAATCAAAGACTGATTTTTGGTAAGTGGAAGAGTAGTCACTTTACTACCAATGGTGTATAATCCCTCTTGGGGGGTTGGGAAATAAACACACATAACCTCAATGGGGCAGAAGTGGGACATGGCCCAGCAGCCAGGGACAGCATCGCAGTGGGTGCCAGACAGATAGTCACTAGCTAAAGGCCCTCCAGTCTGGAGTCTGAGAGCAGTGATTTGTCAAGAAAATGTCCTCTCTCCTATAATCAGTCGGCTGAAAAAGGCCTATAGGAACTTGGAGTTTCAGCTCAAGTTCAGCCATGACTGCAGTTACAAAGTTGTTCTGGATGGACGCATGGCCATGTTGAATCAGGAAATCAAAAGAGATATTGAATTGCAACGTGGGAGGAGACCTTGAAGACTAAGCGATGAAGGTGAAGGCTAATCCAACCAGAACAGGGCTGCGTTTGATTTTTGGAGCGTCCCCAGCAAATTTTCACTCAGAGACCAAGATGCCCATCTGAGAACTTTCCTTTCAATTTCAAGCCGTGTCTTTCCACTGAGCCCACTGCAAACCCAGGGAATAAACAATTTGTCAGCTTCATGATCATCAAAGGCCCTTCAAATCATGGAAGGCAGAGAACAAGTTATCTTGGGACTTGCCATGGTTAACCAGCCTCTTCAAGGAAGGCAAGTTCACATAGATAAACTGCAGAAGACAAAAAATAATACTTTGACTTCTCCGCATGGTCAGAACAGAGGTATTTGGGTTTTACTGAGCACAAATGTAAGACATCTGGTGGGCAATGGTGTTCGCTCTACTTTTCAACATGGTTGACTTTTATAGATCACGAGCCTTGATTACTATTGTCTGTTCCTTTACTATGTTAGCTATCACTCCAAAGTGCTGCTGAGGCCCCTAGTGCTGGATACCATTTACTGTGCTTATTGGAAAACAAAGTAAAATAGAATCCATTATTCTAACTTTGGATATGTCAGCAGCTAATCGTAGGATGAATAACTATAATTTGTTGAGCACCTGCAATGTGCCAGAAGCCTTCAAAAGATCATCTTTACTGTAATCATCGAAATAAAAAGATACTTGCCCATAAAACATGTGAGGAGCTGGCTGAGGGACAGAGTTGGGATTTCAAAGCAGATGACAGATGACACCTAAGGCCTCTTCCACTATCAGTGTTTTCTCAATCTTGTCTGCACATTAGAATCATCTGGAGAGCTTCAAAGGATGCCTTGAAGATCTGAATTTAATTTGTCTTGGGTGGGGCATCAGAATTTCTATTTTATTTTGCGGGTTGCCCACTACAAGGCAGAAGAATCATCTGCCAGCAAGAAGCTGCTCCCTCTCCCTTCTCTTCGGTCTGTAAAATTAGGAGAATCCTCTCTAAGGTACAGAGGCATCTCAGTGGATAAGCATGGAGGCTCTGAAGGTTCCTGCCAGGGTTCAAATCCCAACCCTACCGTGAACTAGTCTCTGGGACTCTGTTGCTCATGTACACAGTAGGGACACAATCAATGCCTCATGTGCAGCTGTGTTGGAAGTGTGAGTAAAGCACTATTTTTTTTTGAGATTTTATTTATTTATTTGACAGAGAGATCACAGGTAGGCAGAGAGGCAGGCAGAGAGAGAGAGGGAAGCAGACTCCCTGCTGAGCAGAAAGCCCGATGCTGGCCTCGATCCCAGGACGCGGAGATCATGACCCGAGGTGAAGGCAGAGGCTTAACCCTCTGAGCCACCCAGGTGCCCTGTGAGTAAAGCACTTTGAAGAGCGGTCAGTGCTCACTAATGCCAATGTTATTATGAGTCATGCGGAGGCCAAGGTCAGAGCACAGCCTCACAGGTTCGTTTGTATGCCCCGCAAGGAGAGCATTTATTTCCTGACCTTGTTTTTGTGCCTTCCTAGGTCTTCTCTCCGATTTCCCGATTCTCCAGTGCTCCCTGTTTGCATATTTCCTAACTACAGTTTTTGCCCTAAACTTGGACTCCAGCAAGTATGGGGGGGGGTGTCATTATTATACTGTGTACTTTTCATCTATTTTAAATTTTCCATAAAAAAAAACCTTAAGATAATTTTTTTAAATGGAATGAAATAATTGAATAAGCCTGAAGCTGCCTCTCCTATCAAAGGCATGCATGGTCTAATTCTGAAAATCTTTTCCAGTGTTTTGGGTCTTACATTTATTATGATAATGTTATTACTGAATAAGTCTATTATAAAACCTCACGATCATACCTAGTCACTGGATTTACCATTTAATTATTCAGTATTTACTTGAGAATAATCCAGGCGAGAACCTGTTGTTGCCTTCACTAACAATACTCTCTAAAGTGGACATTACAACAGTGCAGACTGTTAAATTTAGACATGTTCATTTGTTATAGATCCCTTTCCCTGACTCAGATAGTGATGTCACAGGCAGTTTTTGCTAAGGGTCTCATTATCTACAGGGCTTCAGTTGTTTATTGTGCTATCTTGAGGAGTATTACCAGACCTACTTACCCTTCTGAGTCCCTCGATAAATGCATAATGAGAGCAGTGGTGGATATTTAGGGGTTAGGATCATAGCAGTGACAGCTTGTAGAATCATATAATATTAATTCTAAAGGGACCTTGCCAATAGCTCACTTTGCAGATACGGCAACTGAGGTCCGGTTGGGCAAGCGGCTGTACTTGTCCTAAATGTCACGGCTATCAAAGCAAGGCAAACTACCTCTTTGCTGCTTGCAGGTGCCTTTTCATAGTGTTCAACTGTGATCAGAGGATGTGACAAGAGTGGGAGTGGAGTGGAAGCAAGGATCACGGGAATGCGAGGGACTTGCTTTCAGAAAAGGACAAGTATTGACCTCGCTTTGGTAGAGTTCTTAGATCTGTAGTTCTCAAACTCGAGCAAGCATCAGAATTCCCTGGAAGGCTTGTTAAAACACAGATCTCTGGGCCCTTTCCCCAGGGTTCTGATTTACATCCTGAAAGAGCCTGAGAATTTGCATTTCTAACAAGGAGACCATTCTTGAGAACCAGAGCCTAAAGTGGGCACATGGAACTCATGTCCCTAATTCCTAATCATTACCATTGGTAATAATTATTCATTACCATTGACAATATCCTCATTCCCGGTTCTCTTCTCGATCCATCACTGGGATTCCATGCAAGACAGTTTATATTGCATTGCCTAACTGGATTTTCACCCTCTTCATTCTGCTTTTTTTCACTGGACTTCTTTTTCCTTCTCATCATTGAGTCCCCAGTTAGGTTTCTAATTATGAATGACATTCCCTTGGGACTCACCATGCCAGAATTGTCCCTGAACCTTAGGCACCATAAATGGTAGGAATCTCAACGGGGCTATTTCCGCTCTGCGATGTGGCAGGAGAGATGAACAATTGTTTGTGTTTACGATCTTCAACCAAGACAGGCCATCTGAATGGTTTCATGTTCTTTCAATAAGTTATTCATTCCGATTAACTCATACATGCTCAAGCACTGACTCAGTACAAAAAGATACCCAAAGAGAAATGTTATCTGGAAGTATGGCTGGCCCACAATTGTCAGGACAACGATCAAGAGGCTGAAACGAAGACTGTTTTCATTTGATGACAACTTCCTGACCTCTTTCTCTTACAGGGCCTGGATCCAGGTGGAAATGCCTCACCTAACTGCCATGTGTGTTGACTTTCATAGGAAATGAAACTCCAGTTGGAAACAAGAGGCATGTTGCCATCAACTTTATCTGTGGTAACACATGTGGAATCGCGTTTCCACTACCAATGAATCATGTATTTCGCTCTGGCCAGGTATTTTATGATGTCTGTCCATAGAAAATATGATGGACACACTCCAGAAGTTGTGAATGGACTTTTCTCTTCCTTCCCTCCACTCCCTTCCCCCACCCCATACTACAAAAATCATCACATTCAGAGTAGATGAGAAACATTCCAACCCACTGATAAGAAAAAAGGCCAATTGTTGAGCCATAAATACTTTAAAGTCATAATACCTGGAGAATCTGATTCTTCTCTAGTGCCTTGACTTCTGAACTTGCCCTTTGGGGTGAATGTTATTTTTTTTTCCCATTGCATCTCTTTCCGTTCAACCAAACTGCACTTTACCAAAACTCTGCATGTGTCACAGGGCCCTTGAGCAAACCCATGAGTGCACAGGTGACATGTGGTGTCTGAAATGAAGGATTCCCAGTGATGGCAGGAGGGGTCACATTCGAAATAGAGCTGGTCCCGTCCTTCCCCAGACAGCCCTTTTCCCCATGGATCAAATCATATCACTTCTCAGCCATTTTTCAGTCTCTAATTTTTTCCAGCTGTGAGCCAATCAGATGGCTGACACCCCTTTCATGTTTCTTACAGTGTTATCTGGGGATTCATTACTTAAGAAGTCATTTTACCCATGTGTGTATGTGTGTACACCCAGAGAATAAAGTTTCTCTTGTGCTGTTGGTATGATGTCAGGCACAGTTTCTCATTCCCTTCTACAAAGCTTTCCTTCTTCTGATGCAGCAATTAGTCGACTATTAATAAAAAAACATTAGGTTATGCTTATTTATTTTTAAGGAATGACATCATTCCCTGCCTTAATGTCTAGCAATGGAGCAATTCACAGGTCTTTCCACTTATTACATCATGGAAGCAGATTGAACTTGGCAATTACCTTGTAATTTTCACAACAGTGTTGAAAGGGGTGCTGAGAACGGGGTCATTTGCAAGGGTCTGAATAAACATCTCTGTGGCTATGTGTCTTCTTATTTTGTTAAGTGAATTTGTACCCGGTGAACGGTACCTGCCGAGCCCAGTTCAGGGTGCAAATATCTTCACTTTATTCCAGAGCGAGGCTACAACTCTCAGTCTGAGAGAACAGCAAGTCTATTACTTGGTAACATCCAGTTAGTTAGTTGGCTGTCAGAAACCATCTGGTAATGAAGGCCCACTAACTGAAAGCTACAAACCTCCATTTTCCAAGTTGAACCACTGTAGGAGCACAAGGAGCTGAAACGCTCTTGCAGATTCATAGACTTTTGGATGGAAAGGACTTTGAGGCTCAATTTTAGGCTTAGGGAGTTGAATCCCACATTACTAGGGAAGTTTGATTAAGCTGAATACTTAGCAAGTGGAAAGACTGGCTTTATTTCCACTCTGTAATAATACCTCTGTCTTAAAAATGCCACCTCTGTAGATTAATAGAGATTCTCTTTCCACAAGCGGAACTTAGGATACTGTACTTGAATTTATCTGGCTCTGCATTCTGGTTTAAAACAAACTGTTTCTCGTTCCTGGAGGACAAGTTATGAGGCTGCTTCTCACAGTGGATAACTCTGTACCTGTAATTTGAGGTTCAGTAATAGAACTGTTCACACCATTGTCGTCCGCGCATTAGGGAAATGGAATCACATCACCTCCCCCTTTCCCAAAAGACCCCATATTTTAAGGGCACAGATTAGTCTTCACCAAAGGGATCAATTTCTTTTTCCCTCAACTCTCATTACGGTTGAGTGCAAAGCAGTGGCTTTATCAATAAAGGGTCTGATTATGTCAGTCATTAAGAAGATAATCAGATCTATTGCTCAGTGATGAAACTGCCAAAGGTCTAACTAATTGAATCTAAAGACATGGCCTTTGACCAAAGCCAGTCAAGAGAAACTTCTTTCTCACAATCATGGCTTCTGCTTATAGTAAGGCCTTGCTGTGATAGGTAATGACCAGACCCAGAAATTGATCATTGACTTTACCAATATGTACATGTCCCTAGAATCAAGACTCAGATTTAAGACATAGATGAAACTATTTACCCAAGATTGCAAGTGTAAAGAAGGAAAAAGCTTTCCTCAACCCTCTTAGGGTTTCTGACCTTGTATGGAATTCAAACCGACAAAGACAGATTAATAGGACAAAAACACGCACATTTTATTGAATTTTTATGTGTACATGGGAAACTTCACAAAAGACAAAGACTCAAAGAACTGACCAGATCAGAAGGCTTTTCTACCTTTTAGACAGAGAAACAATAAATTTGTGAAGAATTGACAAGACAAAGTGGTTTGGGCTGAGGATAGCAAATAGTGAAGAAGTAACTAGGAAGATAAAGTTAGTTTAACAAGGTTTGTTTATGCAGCCTTCTTGGCCCCCAAGTTCCCCTTCTCTGGTGATAAGAATGTCTTCTTTCCTCCGAGTACAGGGAGGGTACCTTTCACTGGGAGTTTTATGACCTCTTTCAGAGAAGAAGAGGGAGGGGAGGAGGTCAGAGTGGGCTTTGCGTTTCTGCTGTATTCTCAAACTCCTTCAGTTTACGGTATTCAGTATGCCAGGGTGCCATATTTTGGGACAGTGTGTTCTGAACCTCTGCAAATAATTATATACCGTGAATATGCCTGGAAGATTGTCATCCATCTTAGTAAGCTATCCATTTAAAAGATTTAAAGAATTTTGAGTACTCCTATTTGTTTTAGGACAAAAGAAGATAACTGTGAAATTATTTGTGACACAGAAATACCACTTTTTCATGCAGAATTCTTGCTGCTCACTTCATTGTGATGTTTTCCCTTCCACAGAAGAAGAAGCATGTTGCCTACCATGAAGTGGACCCTCATGTATTTGTGAATGAAAATGTCAAGAAAATTCAAATGAGTTCCTTTACTCAGCCCAAAACCCAGACAGGAAGCATGTCGATAACAAAATGTAATTTACTGGAACAACATGATGATGTCAGAGACAAAATTTCTTTCAATAGGTTTCTACACTCTATGCATGGCCAATGACATCATGTGCTATGGTCCGAGAGTTTGTGTCGCCCCTCAAGTTTCATAAGGTGAAACCTAATCCCCAAGATGATAGTAACAAGAGGTGGGGACTTTGGAGTGTGGAGCCCTCAGGGAATGGGATTAGTGCCCTCAAAAAAGAAGCTCCAGAGAGCTCCCTAGTCCCTGCTAGCAAGTGAGGATACAGTAAATCTGCAACCTGGAAAGGACTCTCATCTAATCATGCTGACGTCATGACCATGGACTTCCAGGTTCCAGAACTATGAGGAAAAAATGTCTGTTACTAAGCACCAGTGACATTTTGCTGTAACAGCCCAAACAAAGACACCACACATTATACCGTTTGTAGATCCACTAGAACTTTGTTGGTCAAGGAGGGACCCAAGGAGACACAGCATCAAATTTGCTGAAAGCTCATGAAAAAACCCAGAATATTGGGCCCCAACCAAGACCTACTGAGCCAGAATCTACATTTTTAACAAGCTCCCCAGGTGATTCATAAGCAAGGTAAAGTTCGAGAAGTATACCATCTTAGAGGAGCTATTCTCAAGCTAGGACTTGGACATTGGAATAATCGAGAGTTTTAGAAAAAAATGGATACCAGAGCGCCTCTTCCAAATATTCTGGTTTTCTTGGCATGAGGATGCAGTCTGGGATTTAGGGTTCAAAGGTGTAGCAAAGTCTTCCAATCTGTGCCTAGAGTAATGGTTCCCAAGCTTCTGGGATAAAAAGCACCTGGAGGCACTTCTTAAAAATTCAAATTCTCAGGCTCCATCCTGGACTCACTATCTCAATATCTCCAAGAGCCAAGTCTTGAAGGCCATATGTTTACAGGTGCCCCTCGTGATTCTGACCATCAGGAACCTTTGAAAAACACTGCTTTAGAGTGGTTTGAAAACATAAAGCTCAAGAAGGAAGTAGTATCTCTGGAAACAATGTGCTTTAGGGCTCTTCTCAGCCTTGGCATTACTATGTCCTCATTGAACATGAGGAACAAGTATGGATTTATTGCATTCAGTTCACTAATGAGTTGTTTGAACTATCAACCTCTACATTTTAGAGAGGATCTTTGACTTCATTCTTTATCCATTCAACAAATATTTATCAAAGTTGTATTTTCTAGACAATGTCCTAAACAGTGAAGATAGAGTGCTGAATAAGAAAGACAAAACCTCTATTCCATAAGAGATAAAGCAAAAGTAGTAAACAGGATAATTATAGTGTTAAATGCCACAAGAAATAAAACCCATGAATGTAATAAAGAGTGGCTGGGGGTCAAAGTCGGTCTGCTCTAGAAGGGTTAGCAGGGAAGCCTCTGCCAGTTGAGATTTAAGCTGAGATTTAAAAGATGAGAATCATATATATATATATATATATATATATATATATGATTTACATATATGATTTACATATATATATGTATATGATTTATATATATATAAAGCAGCCAGGAAAAGTGTTCTCAAGACGGAGAAAATAGTGAGTACAGAAGGCCCTGAGCTGGAACAGCAAAGTGTGTTTTAAGAACAGGTCAAGGTTGAAGTACCATAGCTAATACGATGGTTCAAGATGAACCTACAGAAACACATATTTGGAATCAGATCATGCAGGTCCTTACTGACCCTACCAAAGGGGTTAGATTTCATTTTAAGAACAATGAAAAGTCATTAGAAGGTTTCACAGGGAGGTGATATGCTTTGGAGGCTCTTTGAGGAAAGGATTGGCATGGCTAACGTGGGAGCCATAACTTCAACTTGGCAGTGCGTAGTTGTTCAGATAAGAGGTGAGAGTGGTTGGGTCTAGAAGAATAGGGATGGGAAAAAAATGTATCCATCTCCAAATGTATGCTCTACCGACATATTTCTAAGAGTTGGCTTTCTTCTCAGGAAAAAAAAAATAAAACTGATTTATTCTTACTGTGTTCATGGTTTATTTTATTTTATTTTATTTTATTTTATTTTATTTTATTTGTGGAAGTCCAATTTGTCTTTCCAGCCAGCAGAAATAAATTCTTGCCAGTTTGGGTGTGAGACCAAGCAAGGACTGTTCACTCATTCCTGATAAGTCTTTCACAATGGTTTAGCTAAAGATTTTCATTCAAAAATCTTTAGAGTATTTGCTTTTCCTGATTTTTTTTTCTAGCTTTGGTTTTGAAGCCCCTCTAATGCTCTTTGTCATTTGTGCAATGCTTTCCATGTGAGTGGAAGGAGAATTCATACCATTTTGAGTGGTTAAGTGCCTTTAAATGATTTAAAATGCTGGGAAGATATTTAGCTCTTTGGCAAGGGGATTTGGAGAACATGTTATTTCCAGCTGTGGGTTAGATCCATATTTGGAAGGAGGACTTCTGACCATCAAGAATATCCTAGAATATATCCAGGTGTTTTTAAAAGCTGCAAGAAAATATTGCAGCTAAGAAAAATCTTTCATTGTTCCTTCAAGATGCCACATTTCCTCAGCGAAAATGGATACCATGCATCATGCTTCTGAAAGGACTCTTGGACTTGTTCCAGTCGGCCACGATGCAAAGCAGGCTTTTGAGAACATTAAAAGCAGGAAACTGGAGGGAGAGTGTGTGGGTACTTGCAAAGGTGCTAAAGATGAACAAGACTTAATTTTGTAAAGAAAGAAGGCTGGGGTGGGTGGTAGAAAATTCCATTCTGGAAGAATGAACGGGGATGGGAAGGAGGACTCAAGAAGAAATATGCCGTTACACTGATGGTGCTATATTCAGATTGGGGGTGTGTGTGTGGGGGGAGCAGGACTATGTCATTATGCCTCAAGTGAGATAGTTGCTCTTGGGGCATGCCCAAGTTATCAGTTCACAAATGTTTATACTCAACATTACCATAACTAGGTTTTTAGAGTATGTGCCTGGGTTTTAAGGTTAACCTCTAAGACGACAATCCGACGACAATCCAACAACACATTCCTTTGTGCTGCTTTCAGAGAGAGGACATGCGGGTGATTGGATCATGGACCATTCCAGACTGAAGACTGAATTAAGTCTGCTGGGCCATGATCCAATTAATAGTAAAGCAATTCAACATAATTGACCCCAGAATAGTTGATTCAGTGACACATGGATAGCGCTTTGACAGCTTAGCAGTGAGATCAGGAAAGGAAATTAATATGTGATTTAAGTAAATTCAGGCACCTGATAGTTTAATAGACTTAGACACTTTCATCTTTTGTTATTGGATTGAATCTGGCCCAGTTAGGAGTTATTGAAAAATTGATTGCAATAAACTGGCCTCCATGATCTGCCACTTTGAGGCTCAAGGCTTCTTCCTGGATCACCTACGGGAAATGACGTAACAACAGCACTGGTATATACTTGTGTATTTAACTTACACAGACCAACCTTGTGTTCCTTCCTGAGAGGGTGGCTGTAAAGTGTGATAAATTGTGAAAAGTTTTGGAACCAAAAGCAAGGCTTAGAAAGACATGGGTTGGACATAGTTCAAGCAATACACTTTTAATTAAAGCAAGAAATTGTTATTGAGCTGGTTTCGGCTAGATTTAAGTTTTACATTTGATCCAACATTTTCATGGCTGCATTAGGGACCTGGATTCTTTGCTCAATTCTGCCTTGAGATACCTGTTTGGCTTTTAAACTCCATGCTGTTGTGCTCTGTCCTCCCACAGTGTGTGTGTGCACAGACGTGGTGTATGGGTCATGATATGGTAAATGTGAAAAGTACAGTTTTAAATGCTTTTCATTAGCTTTTTAAATGTAAAAATAATACATTAAGTATAAGATTTCAGGCCATATGGAAGTAAATGAAGTAAAAAGTTAAAGAGTATTTTAAATTTAAATAGGAATTATGGAATGGCCTTCTCAAAAGTCTGTACCAATTTAGAATCTCACACACAGTATATAAGAGGGTTCTTTGTTTTCCTTTGTCTTTGCCAAGAGTTGGTAGGACAGTTCAGTGTACCTCAGTCTATACTGGAGGTTATTCGTTGGTGGTGGTTTTTAATTTAAGATTTATTAATTTTTAGACAGATAGAGAGACAGTTTTCTTCTGATTTCATTGATTTTCTTTAATGTTCTTCAGTTTTTATTTCATTAATTTCTACTCTAATCTTTATTACTTCTTTGCTTCTGCTTGCTTTGTTTTTATTTACCTTTTTTTCCTTTAAGATTTATTAATTTATTTGAAAGAGAGTGGGGGAAGGGACAGAGGGAGAAGGAGAGGGAGACTCTCAGGCACCCTCCTCACTGAGCATGGTGCCTGATGTGGGGCTTGATCCCACAACCCTAAGATCATGACCTGAGCTGAAACCAAAAGCCAGATTCCTAAACCAACTGAGCCACCCAGGTACCCCCTTATTTATATTTTTAAAGATTTATTTATTTATTTGTGTGTGAGAGAGAGAGAGACAGAGCTTGGTAAGGGAGAGACAGATGGAGAGGGAGAGAGAGAATCCTCAGGTAGACTCCCTGCTGAGCATGGAGCCTCACATGGGGCTTGATCCCAGGACCCTGAGATCATGACCTGAGGAGAAATCAAGAGTGGGATGCTCAACCGATTGAGCCACAAAAGCACCTCTTGGGAGTCTTTGAATGTAGGTTTTTGGTTTGTTTTTGTTATTTCACAAGATGGGATCACTCACTGTTTTCCAGAACCACCTGTCTCCCCTTCTGTATTTCCAAAGCTGCCCGTGCTGTGACATCTCCCCCTTGCGCTTTACTCAGCTTGGAACAGTTCTTCATTGCTGGCATCTTCTCATCTTTCAAGACAGCTCAAGTGAAATTTCTCCTGACAGGATTTCCCTCTTCACTTTCTTGAGGAGAAACTCAGTTCACTCCAAACTAACTGTCTATCATATTTCCCTCAAAGAACTTACCATAATCTGAATACCCTTGTTCATGTATTTATGTGTTCCATCTCTCTCCACCAGCACCTTGATAACAGAGAACCATATACGTTTTACCACAGTCTTTTTCTAGCCTATCCCAGTGACTGGCAAAGAACAAGAGGAATTTCTTGATGAACAGCTCGTCCATCTTATTCTTGGAGGCCATGATTGCAGAGGAAGGAGGTAGATGGATGTGGTATTTAAGATGTTTGCAATTAATATTGCAACTTCATATCCACTACTTTCCTTGAGATGAACATGACATTCCCCATAAAAATCAGTGCACTTTGAAGAAATGACAGCTTTTCTCTTCATGTTCTCTTTTTATGATGAAACTGGGAAAAATCTATTGAATTTTGAGACTCTTGATTATATTTTCCTATTTAGTTCAATGCATCTTTCAAATTATAATTTTCACCCTTGACACCAAAATAATTTGCTTGTTTTTAGTGGAAAAGGAGCATATTAATTTATCAGATTTGTGTACTTTTCTAACTCTTAGGAGAAATTGGGGGATGATCATGGCATTAGATATGACAGGAGGTTTTTTCTTGTGGGTTTTTTGTGTTGATGTTGTTGTTGTTTCTCCTGATTGTGTAATCCTTAAATTAGCTTTTTTTGAGAAAGAGAGACAGAAAGCACATGCCAGTGAGGTGGGGACAGAGGGAGAATCTGGAGCAGACACTCCACTGAGCATGGAGCCTGATGTGGGGCTTGATCCCATGACCCTGAGATTACAACCTGAGCCAAAATAAAGATGCGCTCAACTGACTGAGCCACCCAGGTGGTCCCTTACATGAAATTTTATTGCCAAAATATACTTCTGTCTTAAGCTGGATTCCTCTAAAAGCAGATGTTGAGATAAGGATTGGGAAGTAAGTAATTTCCTTTTATTTTAAAGCTTTTTTTTATTTTAAATTTATTTTATTTTTTCAGTGTTCCAAGATTCATTACCCATGCCCCACACCCAGTGCTCCATGAAATAGGTGCCCTCAGTATCCACCACCA
Organism: Spilogale gracilis; assembly: GCA_004023965.1. NCBI lineage: Eukaryota > Metazoa > Chordata > Mammalia > Carnivora > Mephitidae > Spilogale > Spilogale gracilis. Next base: position 136,364 of record PITA01002458.1, read on the forward strand.
AGCTCTCCCATTCCCCCACCCCCCCCCCAAGTCCCTCAGTTTGTTTCTGAGTCCAAAGACTCTCATGTTTCATTTCTCTCCCTGAGTTACCCTACTTCCCATTTTACTTTCTCTTACTGTCTTCTATATTACCCCTTATGCACTACAAGTAAGTGAAACCATGTGATACTTGACTTTTTCTACTTGGCTTCTCTTCCATCCCAGTCCATGTTGCTACAAAAGTTGGATATTCATCTTTTCTGATGGAGGCGTAGTATTCCACTGTATATATGTACCACAACTTCTTTATCCATTCATCTGTTGATGGGCACCTTGGCTCTTTCCACAGTTTGGCGATTGTGGCCATTGCTGCGATGAACATTGGGGTATATATGGCCCTTCTTTTCACTACATCTGTATCTTTGGGGTAAATGCCCAGTAGTGCAATTGCAGGGTCATTGGGTAGCTCTATTTTTAATTTTTTAAGAAATCTCCACACTGTTTTCCAAAACGGTTGCACCAGTTTACATTCCCACCAACAGTGTAAGAGAGTTCCCATTTCTCCGCAGCCTCTCCAATACTTGTTGTTTCCTGACTTGTTAATTTTGGCCATTCTGACTGGTTTAAGGTGGTATCTCAGTGTGGTTTTGATTTGAATTTCCCTGATAGATGGTGATGATGAACATTTTTTCATGTGTCTGTTAGCTGTTTGTATATCTTCTGTGGAGAAGTGCCTCTTCATGTCTCTTGCCCATTTTTTGATGTGATCATTTTCTTTTTGGATGTTGAGTTTGAGTAGTTCTTTATAGATCTTGGATATCAGCCCTTTGTCTGTAGTGTCATTTGCAAATATCTTCTCCCATTCTGTGGGTTGCCTCTTTGTTTTGTTGACTGTTTCCTATGCTATACAGAAGCTTTTCATTTTGATGAAGTCCCAGAAGTTCATTTTCGCTTCTGTCTCCTTTGCCTTTGGAGACGTGTCTTGAAAGAAGTTGCTGTGGCCGATGACAAAAAGGTTACTGCCTATGTCCTCTTCCAGGATTTTGATGGATTCCTGCCTCACGTTGAGGTCTTTCATCCATTTCGAGTTTGCCTTTGTGTGTGGTGTAAGAGAATGGTCTAGTTTCATTCTTCTGTATGTAGCTGTCCAATTTTCCCAGCACCATTTATTGAAGAGACTGTCTTTTTTCCACCGGATATTTTTTCCTGCTTTGTTGAAGATGATTTGACCATAGATTTGTGGGTCCATATCTGGACTCTCCACTCTGTTCCATTGGTCTATTTCTCTGTTTTTGTGCCAGTACCATACTGTCTTGGTAATGACAGCTTTGTAATAAAGTTACCTGAAGTCAGGTAACGAGATGCCCCCAGCTTTGTTTTTCTTCTTCAGCAATTCCTTAGCGATTCAGCAATTCCTTAGCAATTCGGGTCTTTTTTGGTTCCATATAAATTTTAGGATTGTTTGTACCAAAGCTTTGAAGAATGTTGGTGGAATTTTGGTCAGAATGGCATTGAAAGTATAGATTGCTCTGGGCAGTATAGACATTTTGAGAATGTTTATTCTTCTGATCCATGAGCATGGAATGCTCTTCCATCTTTTTGTGTCTTCTTCAATTTCTTTAATGAGTGTTCTGTAGTTCCTCGAGTACAGATCCTTGACTTCTTTGGTTAGGTTATTCCTAAGTATCTTATAGTTTTTGGTGCTATAGTGAACGGAATCGATTCTCTGATTTCCCTTTCTATATTTTCATTGTTAGTGTATAAGAATGCAACTGATTTCTGCACATTGATTTTGTATCCTGCTACATTACCAAATTGTTGTATGAGTTCTAGTAGTTTGGGGGTAGAGTCTTTTGGGTTTTCCACATAGAGTATCATGTCATCTGCAAAGAGAGAGAGTTTGACTTCCTCTTTGCCAAGCTGGATACCTTTTATTTCTTTCTATTGTCTGATTGCTGTTTCTAGGACTTCTAACACTATGTTGAACAGTAGTGGTGAGAGTGGGCATCCTTGCCTTGTTCCTGATCTCAGAGGAAAGGCTGTCAGTTTTCCCCATTGAGAATGATATTCACTGTGGGGTTTTTTGTAGATAGATTTTATGAGGTTGAGAAATGTTCCCTCTATCCCTATACTTTGAAGAGTTTTGATCAGGAACGGATGTTGTATTTTCTGGAATGCCTTTTCTGCATCAATTGAGAGTACCATGTGGTTCTTCTCTCTTCTCTTATTGATTTGTTCTATCACACTGATTGTTTTGTGAGTGTTGAACCACCCTTGCATCCCTGGGATAAATCCCACCTGGTCATGGTGGATAATCTTTTTAATGTATTATTGGATCCTGTTAGCAAGGATCTTGTTGAGAATCTTAGCATCCATATTCATCAGAGATATTGGTCTGAAGTTCTCCTTTTGATGGGGTCTTTGTCTGGTTTGCGGATTAGAGTAATGCTGGCTTCATAGAAAGAGTCTGGAAGTTTTCCTTCCGTTTCTATTTTTTTGAAAGAGCTTCAGGAGAATAGGTGTTTTTTCTTCTTTGAATGTTTGGTAGAATTCCCCAGGGAATTGTCTGGTCCTGGACTCTTGTTTTTGGGGAGGTTTTGATCACTGCTTCAATCTCATTACTAGATATATGTCTATTCAAATTGTCAATGTCTTCCTGTTTCAGTCTTGGAAGTTTATAGGTTTCTAGGAACGTATCCATATCTTCTAGGTTGTTAAACTTATTGGCATGTAATTGTTGATAGTAATTTCTGATGATTGTTTCTATTTCCTTGGTGTTAGTCATGATCTCTCCCCTTTCATTCATAATTTTATTAATTTGGGTCTTCTTCCTTTTTTTTGGATTAGTTTGGCCAATGGTTTATCAATCTTATTGATTCTTTCAAAGAACCATCTTCTAGTTTCGTTGATGTGTTCTACTGTATCTCTAGTTTCTGATTCATTCATCTCTGCTCTGATCCTAATTATTTCCCATCTTGTGTGGTGGATTGGTTTAATTTTTTGTTGATTTTCCAGTTCTTTAAGGTGTAATGAGAGTTGGTGTATTCGGGATTTTTCAGTGTTTTTGAGTGAGGCTTGGATGGCTATGAATTTCCCCCTTAGGACTGCCTTTGCTGTATCCCATAGGTTTTGGATCGATGTATCTTCATTCTTATTGGTTTCCATGAAGTGTTTCAGTTCTTCTTTGATTTTCTGGTTGATCCATAGATTCTTGAGCAGGATCATCTTTAGCTTCCAAGTGTTTGATTTTCTTCTGAACTTTTTATGGTGGTTGAGTTCCAGTTTCATGGCACTGTGCTCAGAGAATATGCAGGGAATAATCTCAGTCTTCTGGTATCGGTTGAGCCCTGATTTGTGAGCTAGTATGTGGTCTATTCTGGAGAAAGTTCCATGTGCACTCAAGAAGAATGAGTATTCTGCTGTTTTAGGGTGGGATGTTCTGAATATATCTATGAGATCCATCTGGTCCAATGTGTCATTCAAGGCTCTTGTTTCTTTGTTGATTTTCTGTTTAGATGATCTGTCCATTGCTGAGAGTATTGTGTTAAGATCTCCTACAATTAATGTATTTGTATCAGTATGACTCTTTATTTTGAATAACAGTTGGCTTATGTAGTTGGCTGCTCCCATGTTGGGGGCATAAATATTTACAATTATTAGATCTTCTTGGTGTATAGACCCTTTGAGAATGATGTGGTTTCCTTCTGTGTCTCTTACTACAGTCTTTAGATTAAAATCCAATTTGTCTGAGAATCGCTACCCCCAGCTTCCTTTTGGGGTCCGTTGGCATGAAAGATGGTCCTCCATCCCCTCACTTTCAATCTGGAAGTGTCTTTAGATTCAAAATGTGTCTCTTGTAAACAGCATATGGATGGGTCCTGTCGTTTTATCCAGTCTGCAACCCTGTGCCTTTTTATTGGAGCGTTTAGGCCATTCATATTGAGAGTGATTATTGATAGATATGTTCGTATTGACTTTATGTTGCCTGTGAAGTTCATGTTTCTATAGATTACCTCTGTAGATTTCTGTTCTGTGCCACTCTTGTGTTCATTTCTCTTTTATAGAACCCCTCTTAGTATTTCTTGTAGTGCTGGCTTGGTGGTCGCATAATGTTTTAGATGTTGGCAGTCTTGGAAGCTCTTTATTTCTCCTTTCATTCTGAATGTCAACCTTGCTGGGTACATTATCCTTGGTTGCATATTTTTGTCATGTAATTTCCTGAATATGTGTTTCCAGCCCTTTCTGGCTTCCAGGTTTCTGTGGAAAGGTCTGACGTTATTCTGATGGTCCTCCCTCTATAGGTAAGGGATTGCTTCCCCCTAGCTGCCCTTAAGATACATTCTTTGGTTTTATGATTCATGAATTTCACAATTATGTAACTGGAGGTTTTCTGGCCTCATTGATCTTGGGGGGTGTCCTCTCTGCTTCTAGGACATGAACAGTAGTTTCATTCCCCAGATTAGGGAAATTTTCCTCCATGATTTGTTCAACTATATCTTTTAGGCTTCTCTCTCTCTCTCTCTCAACTCCTTCAGAGATTCCAATAATTCTGATATTGGAGCATTTCATGGCATCATTTATTTCCCTTATTCTGTTTTCATGAGATTTTGGCTGTTTGCTCCAAGACTTCTCTTGTTCCTCCTTCTTAACCCATCTGTTTTCTAAATCACTGATGCGATCTTCAGCTTCACTTACTCTAGCTGTTAGCATATTTAAATTAGTTTGCATCTCATTAATAGCCTTTCTTACCTCAGATTTCACTTCTGTTATTAGGGCTTCCATTTTGAGACTAATGTTCTTTTCCAAAATAGCCATTGCTTGGACGATTGCTGCCCTGAATTCCATTTCTATCATGTTGTTTATGTTCATTTCCAGTAATTCTGTGACCGGAGTTGCAGTCTCAGGGTTCTTCTTTTGTCAGTTATTCCTCCTCTGAGTCATTGTGGTGAGGAGTGGTTGAGGGGGTGTACAGCTAAATATATCAGCCACTACCCAGGTGAATTGGCCGCCCTTTGCCGATGCTCCTTGTCCCCTGCAGAGATACAGAAGTGCGAAATATCACATTTTCAGGCTGATTTCATGGGTGCTCACAGTGTTCCTGTAGTGTTTTTTGCAGGAATTGGGCTCACTTCAGGGGACTCCCCAAAATGGGGTCACCTGGCCTTCTGCTATCTTCCCCTCTCCAGTCATTTGTTTTACAAATAATCTCAGGGAACAGCTACAGGAGAGTGATGAGGTAAAAGAAGGATGGGAAGGAAGTCAATATAGGCTTTGTTAAAGAGAAGGTCACCACTTAAAGTAGAGGAACAGTGGGCAACTGGAGCCCAGTTCTGCCAGAGATGACTGTGAGACCATGTATTACCCACTTGTGAGTTGTTCCACCTGAAAGACAGATCAACTAGTGTATTCATCCATTTCCCATCCATAATTGATTGAGGTCTGTTTCTGGGGATGTTAGTTTCCTGGACCCCCATTTCATTCTGCTGGGTCCTTCTCCAAGCATAGGCTGAGCAAGATACCATGGCCAGAGAAAACCCTTAGGCAGAGAGTCATGAGTATTTAACAGTATGAAGCCAGCATGTCAGAATGTGTGTGCCAAAGAGATACAGGTGGAGCGTCAACAACATCTGCTTAGCAATCATTAAGAGTCGGGCTTGTGTAGATACAATCTGGCACCAAGTTCTACCCTCCCCCACAAACAGTGCTGAGCAAATATAGCATTCACAGAAATCCTACTTAAGAAAATAGAATTGAAGACTGAACACATAAACAAAATCACTGTTAATAGATATGGTCATGAGTCATGACTTAAAACATGCTTGCACTGATTGGTTTGATTTCTTGTTTTCCCATGATCTACCATGAGGTGAACATGCCCCCAGGTACTTTTTGGTCCAAGGAGAGTATGAATTGAGACAGACCTGAATCCCACCTGAATCCAAGATTCCAGCCCAGCCAAATGCCATCTGAAGTAGAGCCACCCTAGTCTGCAGACCTGTGAGCAAGAAAAAGAAATGCTATTATTGTAGGCCACTGCTTTTGTGTATTATGTTATGCAACATTATCACAACAATAGTTGACTGATACTATAGTCAAGAGTATAGATTTTATAGAGCAATGAGAATAGAACTATAGGGGCACCTGGGTGGCACAGTTGGTTAAGCAGCCAACTGGTTTCAGTTCAGGTCCTGATCTCAGGGTCATGAGATCAAGCCCTGTGTTGGGGGTCCACACTCAGCATGGAGTCTACTTCAAATTCTCTCTCCTTCCCCCTCTGCCCCTCCTGCTTGTGCTCTCTTTCCCTCTTTAAAATAAATAAATCATTAAACACACACACACACACACACACACACACACACACATAATTACAACCCTCACAATATGGAGTAGATATCACAGATCATTTTAAAAAGACAGAAAAAGGGGCACCTGGGTGGCTCAGTTGGTTAAGCGACTGCCTTCGGCTCAGGTCATGATCCCGGAGACCGGGGATCGAGTCCCACATCGGGCTCCCTGCTCGGCGGGAAGCCTGCTTCTCCCTCTCTCACTCCCCCTGCTTGTGTTCCCTCTCTGGCTGTGTTTCTCTCTGTCAAATAAATAAAATCTTTAAAAAAAAAGACAGAAAAAAATCAGCTAGAAAGTATATGAATTAGAAATTTTATTACAAAAATCAAAAGCTCAGTTATAATGGACTAGGAACAGCATGGATAGAGATTTTAAAAAAAGAATATATTTACAAGCAAATAGTTAGACCAAAAATTTGATCTGATGTTCAGCACAAAGAAAGAAAAAGATAATTATGAAATAAAAATTAAAGCATGATGGATAGAAGGGTGGAGAAAAGGGGATATAGAAAGTAGTGACAGAGATAAAAAAAAAAAACAAAAAGGATGCCAGAATTAAGTGCCCATCAAATGCTGAGCAGGACTGAATGAAAAAAAGGCCATCACCTAGATATATTATGGCAAAATTTAGTTAAAATGAAAATTTGAAAGAGAAGGAGAGAGAGAGAGAGAAATATCCATGAAGATATCTACAAAGAATAAAAAGTGGATTAATACCAATGTTCTTATCAACAACACTGGATTTAAAAAATAAATGAAAAAAATTGGTAAACTAGAAACAGAAGAAACTTCATTAACTCATTAAAGTTATTTCTAGAATCCTATAGTAAACATTATACTTTAATAGTGAAACACTTAAATTATTCCCTCTGTAGTTTCTCAGTTTTAATTTTCAATTTCAAATATGTCCTTATATGTCTCCAAAAAAATTAATATCCACATAAAAACATATTCAGTGATTGTGTAGTATATCATTCAACTCATGGATATATTCTAATTTATTTAATCAACCTATATTTAATGGGGATTCATTGTTTCTAATTTCTAATCAATACAGTGTGCTTCCATGAATTTCAGTTGAAATTTCCCACATTATCTCTAACTCCGATTGGATGTTATCAATATTTTTAACCTTGAATAAACTCGTGATTGGAAAGTAAACCTTGTGGGCTTTTTAAAAAATAGTCTTTGAAAGCACTAGTGAATCCAAAGATTGTTCTATGTTTATTCATTCAGCAAATAGTGTCTATCACGCACCACATCTCTTTTCTGCATGTGGCATGCATACATTACTGAAACAGATATAATTCATTGCCCTCATGCATTCTGTGTATTTTTCTTTTATGAGTTACTTACTAATCTGCTCATTTTGTTCCTTTGGGTTTTTAGAAGTTAGTTATGCATTAAGATTTTTAAATTATTTAATTATTATTTAATTGTCACTCTTACAAAAATATTAATGTTTTGTGTATATTTCAGCTTTTATAATTCTTTTGTTGGAGCTTAAAAAAGTTTTGACTTTATGTAGGCACATCTTTCAATGTCTCCCTATAGTTTTCTACCTACTTATCGTGGGATAATAGAAATACTCATTTATATTTTCTTCTGTAATTATTAAGCTTTTAACTTTAAAATGTATCCAATAATGTACAAAACAGATTTATTCATTGGCTAGACCTGACCTAAGGGCCATGTATACCATGAATTATGGTGGGTACATTGTCTGGTAATGAGATAACACTTTTCCCTATGAAGGGGTATGTTTTATTCCAGCATCAAACTCTTCCTGTGTTTAAAAAAATGGTGCTGTCAACAGGACAGCATCAAACTACTTAAAGCAAAGTACTCCTCTTGGAAGCCAAGTTGTTGCCTATAGAATAAAGTCTAAAATCCTTAACAGACTCGTTGACCCTGCACTTTACAGCTCCCTGAACATGGTATGTCCTCTCCCCTTGAGCCCTCAATGCATCATTCCTTGCCTGAATTGAATTCACTTGGCTGACACTTACTGTCCCTCACATCTCAGCTCAATCCCATCTTCCTGAGAAGTTAGCAACTAGTTTTAAAATATTTATTGGACCACCTACTAAATGCCAGACCTTCTTTGATCACCTTCTTCGCCCCACTCCCCAGCCAACGCAGGTGAAGTGCCACCTATATGGCCCTTGTATTACCCATCACACTAAATTACAGTGGCCTTGTTATTTGAATATAACAACTGTTAGGCTGTTAGGTAGGAAGCTACCTAACAGAGGTAGGTGTCCCCAGTCTCTGACACTCACACCAAAGTGAATAAGGACAAAACAGTAAACCAGTAAGAATCAGGAGAAAGTATGAGACAATTTCATTTCCTGGAGAGTGAGCAAGGCAAGAGAAAATATGCCCATCCTTCAGAGACCTGTGCTATGAGTGGCTTTGATAGAATCCTTGCTCTGATGTCAGAAGAACTTGCTTCAACTTGTGGCACCATCAGGTTCTACCTCTATGAGCTTAGACAAATAAACTTTCTCAACTCCAGTTTCCTTATCCAGTAATTGGCATAATGTCTATAGTCCCCAGATCTCAGGGTAATATCTTGAGCTCTTATTATGTGCCCCTCATTGAGATTATTTCATTAATTAAATTTCTTAGTGTACCTTCATGCTCCATGGTGGAGGAATAACCATTCTCACTAATAAACTGGAGCATTTAAGGACATTGGGTCCAAATAAGGAAGTTGAGAGAATTAGTCTAGTAAGAGTACTTACAAGTTATTCAGCGAAACTTAAAGAGGTTAATGAATCAGCTCAGTCCGCAAGCCTTGAAAATAGCAGAGCCGTGATTCTGACCCAGGACTGGCTCAAACTTAAGCACATCCCTAAGCCATTATGTAAGGCTTACTCCAGTAAAAGTGGATGGGCTCTGTAAACCATCAAGCTCCAGGCAGGAACTGGTGATGAGGAGCAACTCATTTGTAGGACCAAGAAGGCAATGCTGTATCTGGTTGTGTGTTTGTCTTGGGGTGGAATAAATGCCTGAGATTGCAGGTCTGATCCAAGTTCAATGTGTCTGGCCCAAGGTTATTTTTGATTCAAGGCCACTGTGTCCTGGTTTCTATCAACACTGAAATAAACACCACTCTGCAATCTGCACCTTTTATTAATGGTGTGACTCACTTAATGAGGGCTTTGCTGACTCACATCAATCTTCCTTCTAGAAGAGGCCCATCAAAGAATTGTCGACAGCGGCCAGCCTGGACCTACTCTACATCAGTGTTTGGTGTGTCTAGCCAGCCTGCCAGCACCTTCTCCCCACAGAAGAGGGGAAAGAGTGAAACCTCAAGACATGATCATCAGAAACACACACACAAGTTTTAAAGGCTCTTTTATTGGCTTTCTCTGGATATTGTTCTTTCTTTATATATTTATTTATTTAGTTTCTGGCAGCCAAATAGCCATGGATGGATTCCTCTTAAAACCTGATCATAAAATATTCTCCAAAGGGGCAAAGGCACTAATCAAAACTGTGAAAGGAAAGGCTCAAATAGGGAAAGAAATAAATGAGACACGTGGGATTTTTCTTTTTCAGTGCAAAGTTCCTCTAATTTTGCATTCCAGGCTGACTCATAAAGGAAGAGAATACGGGGCCTCCGTGACACGTGCTTCAGTGTAGCCTTCGTCACAGAATGCTGGTGGCATCAAGATGGGGGTGTGGTTTTCCCAGATTCCCTTAATAAGCCCTGCTGTCTCTATTTCAGCACACACTGGCCATTCATTCTTAAAGAATTGTTTTGTGTTTGCCATGAGAACAAAAGCCCTTACCCAGCTTCTAGTTCTTAGGTCTAGTTATTGCCACTGTCCACACAGAATTCTTAGAAAGCAGTCCAGGTCAGACCCAAGATTTTGTGGATTCCTTTCAGAATAACCTGTGTTTCTTGTTTTATGTAAAAGGTGGATTGCTGCACCTTACCCTCCTTGCCTTGCCCATGAGTACCAGGTTTAGGCGGGTGGCTTGGAAATAATGATGCCATGTTGGGGACCATCTTTCTTCCCCTTCCCACCACTGCAGCTTTGAATGAACTGAACCAGGAAACCTAAAAGCAGAAAAGAAGTCTTTCTAAGCATTGCAGTCAAGGGCAGGGTGCTAATTTAATGTGAGAATATAAACTAGATATAATAGAAGGACAGCCTGGAGAGAATTATAGCGCATCTTCCTCAAAAGGCAGTTTGGACCTCGTAAGAAACTTCTAGGGAAATCTTGCTGCCCCTTTATAATTTCTGTTGCTTCTAGGTGGGAGGAGGCTGGAGGTGAGGGAACACCAAAAAGTTCAAAGGGAATGCTTCATTTAGAGGACTCTCTTCGGCCAGTATAGATGCATGGAATTGCAGAACTTCTGTGTGGCTCAGAATACAGACTCTCCACAAACCAAACATTATCACTCCGGTCCCCTAAGTGCTCGGTGGGAGCACCTAGGAAGAAGTCATGTGGAATTCAGGTCTCCTGGCAGTGAGAACACCTGGGCATAAAGCCAAGGGCCAGCCAAGGTGAGGGAGGCAGGATTGAGTATTCTCCTCTATTGCCCTGGGCTGTGGTCACCACTCACACAGAGCAGGTGGCAAGATGCAGAAAAGCAAAGCTGAAGAGAGGAGGTGACCCAACCAGGATTGCAGTGTTTGAAGCACAGTGAAACCCCATCTGGCTATTCAGCTTCTGAACTGGTGACCAACCAGCCAGGTTTACATAGGAGAGGAAGATGCTATGGAAAAGGTACAGATATGAGACCTGGGCACTATTCAAACAGGATGAAAATAAAGGAAGAGGAATGGTACACTCCAGAGGTAGAGGAAGAATTGGAGGAAATGGAAACCATCAGGATGTTGGTGTATTGGCAGCCTCTTGCTGTTATCCCCACAAAGGAGATGAACTTTGGTCCACAACTATCTGGGCTGTGAGCAGGAGGGAACTTCTAGGGACTCTTCTAGGAGAAATATTTTCTGCCTGTGGTCTTCGGTCTAAGCTGACTGAGAGTTGGGAACATGGAGGCTTGCAGGAATGTAAACAAAACAATTCCCACTAGAAACCAAATGACAGCAGTTTTAAGGAGTAACCTGAGGATTTGGACTTAGTAAGAGATAAAACAATGGCCCCAAGTCTCTTCTGAAATACCTTCTAGTTCTTTACCAGATGACATATCTTAGTCTGGTGGGAATGGGCAGTTTATCCAAGATTACCCCAAAGCCTATTGTTTCAAACCACTTCAAGGTCATCATCCTTAACTTGAGAGAAGGGCTAGAAAGAGCACAGAGGCTGGTAGGCAAATACCTTGAAGAAAAACTATAGGGACAAGGTCTTTCGCAGTGGTTACTTTTACATTGAACTGATTGGGAACAAGTAGACAGGACTCCTGCTAAGTTGTTGAAGGCATTGTGTCCAAAGAGATCATTAGCTTGGCTACAAATGCCAGAAAATTTTCAACTTCTAAGCAACTCCTAACCCTCAAACACAAGAAGAGACCTCCCCAATATCCACCACAGGTGTGACCACAGAGGACAATGAGCAAGGAGCAGGGACTGAGGCTGTGATATGGGACACCAAGGGACCTGCCTGCTTCCAAGAAGGAGGGTCTTTGCTACTCTTGCTTACTGACTTGGGTCATTGTCATAAATCCAATTGACAAGAGGGAAAGAATTGGGAAGACACAGTAGTCACTGACCAGTGACTTTTTCTCCTCTAAAAATAGGTTTTTATTTTAATTTTCGCCTTACTTCTTCCTTGGTGTAGATTAGTATGGGAAGAACAGAATAGCTGTGGTTGAAATAAAAAATTACTGATCCATGGGGAGCCATATCAGACCTGAGGGAAAGGGTTGCACATCATGTAGGAATTGTGGAAGGCGGATGGGATGCACTAACTGGGCAGGACTTGGGACCATATTCCCGTGGGAGAGAAGGATGTCACATGTGTGGGGAAAAATAACCCATAGATATTTGGTGGCCAAAAGGCAGACTTGGAAGAGCCAGCTAGTTGATCTCAGTATTTATCCTCCTCTTTCTCAGAAATAAATATTTAGCTGAGCACAAGGCTCCTTGGAATGAAGATTCTATTTCACAGCCTCCCTTGCACTGTAACCACATATTAAATCCTGGCCAATGGGATGTAAGCCAATGGTGGTAGATGCAACTTCTGGGAAGTCTCCTTGGAGGGAGGGGTCATGCTCATCTTTGGGCTTTCCTCTTCCATGCTGGATACAATGAAGACAAGATCAATGGTGTTGGAATAGCCATTCAGTTTCTTGGAAATAGAGACAATGACATGGTGGGCAGAGCTGGGCAGAGATGACTTCGTGACACTGAACTTCCAGAGCACCTCTAGACATGAAAGAAAAAATAAACTCTAAGCTTGTAAAAGTCACATTTTTTCCCCTGGTTCTTGCAAACTTAATATAACTATAATAATGTATATAACCTGAAATTACTTGAAATATTCTGATCAATGAGTAGATGAATCAAAATAGAGTTTGCACTTAGGAAAATACTGCATGAAAGAGCAGATGGTAAGCTCTGAAATTAGTAAAGTAGAAACTAACATCTAAATCATCCCCAAAATAAGGTAGTAAAAGTAATTATTACATGAAGAGTTTCATGATGCAAATGATGATAATAATTTGAAAATTTCAAAGGCGATATTAGATACCATTTATCATTACCATGTACCTGAAGACTTACCATGTGTCAAGCACTGTTCTAAATGCTTTGTACACATTATCTCATTTAATTTCCATAGTAACTCTATGATGCTCTCATTATACTCGCAATAGGGATAGGGGAATTTAGACTAGAGAACATCAGTCCTTTGACCACTGCCATACTCTGTCAAGGAGTAGGCACAATGAAGTCTGAAATCAAACGAGTGTTAATTTCTTCATTAAAAAATTAATTACCATGTGGGGCGCCTGGGTGGCTCAGTTGGTTGAGCGACTGCCTTTGGCTCAGGTCATGATCCCGGAGACCTGGGATCAAGTCCCACATCGGGCTTCCTGCTCAGCGGGAGGCCTGCTTCTCCCTCTCTCGCTCCCCCTGCTTGTGTTCCCTCTCTGGCTGTGTTTCTCTCTGTCAAATAAATAAAAAAAAAATCTAAAAAAAAAATTTATTACCATGTAGTCAACATAACAGTGTTATATTAGTTTCAGGTATACAAAACAGTGATTTAACAATTCTTTACATTACTCAATGCTCATCACCACAAGTGCACTCCAAATTCCCATCAAGTATTTCTCCTCTCCTCCCATCCACCTCCCCTCTGTTGACTATCTGTGAGTTCTTCAGTTATGAGTCTGTTTCTTGGTTTGTTTCTCTCCCCTTCCCGACTTTGTTCAGCTTCTTTTTTAACTGGTGCAGCCACTGTGGAAGACAATATGGAGATTCCTCAAAAAATTAAAAATAGAACAACCCTCCAATCCAGGAATTGCAGTAGTAGGTATTTACTCAAAGAATACAAAAAGATTAATAAGAAGGGATATATGCATCCCTATGCTTATTGCAGCATTTGCTATGATAGCCAAACAATGGAAGTAGCCCAAGTGTCCATCAACTGATGAATGGAAATAAATATATAAAAAATGGAATATTATAAACACACACACACACACACACACACACACACTGGAATATTACTGAGCTATAAAAAAGAATGAAATCTTGCGATTTACAACAACATGAAAGGGGCTAGAGAGTATAATGCTAAGCAAAATAAGCCATTCAGAGAAACACAAATACCATATGATTTTACTAATTTCTTTATTTTACATAAAGAGAACTCACAAATGTGAGGGCACTAAAAGAGCATAAAACAAGATCATAGAAATAAAATAAAATTAAAATAACATTCATCATGTTAAATATAAATGATTAAACTCCTCTGTTGAAGCATAAAGTCCTACAAGTTGAGGCAAAATATAAAATGTGCAAGTGAAATCAATAGACACAAAAGAAGGACCAGAAACTAATCTAGATATTTAGTATATGCTAAAAGATATATTTAAAGTCAATAGATAGGTCATGTGTATAAAGGAAGGCATGTATTGCATGGAGCACTGGGTGCTATACCTAAACAATGAATCTAGGAACACTACATCAAAAACTAATGACGTACTGTATGGTGATTAAAATAACATTTAAAGGACGTTCGGATGGCTCAATGGGTTAAAGCCTCTGCCTTCGGCTCAGGTCATGATCTCATCTCAGGGTCCTGGGATCGAGGCCCACGGGCTCTCTGCTCGGCAGGGAGCCTGCTTCCTTGTCTCTCTCTGCCTGCTTCTCTGCCTACTTGTGATCTCTCTCTCTGTCAAATAAATAAATAAAATCTTCAAAAAAAAAGATAACATTTTAAAAAAGGTGATATAATTCACCACATGGTAGCTTGTCATTGAAAGAATTGTCACCCTATAACAGAATAAAGTCTAAATGTTTTGTAGGTGAAAATATTTAAAAAGCAAACTAAAAACTCAGAAAGTAATTGTTATGTAATTTACAGCAAAGACAGGGGGTGCCTGCTCAGCTTATGATCTCAGGGTCCTGGAACTGAGTCCTGCATTGAGCTCCCTGCTTAGTGGGGAGTCTGCTTCTCCTTCTCCATCTCTGGTTGCGCTCCCTCTCGCTCTCTTGCTCTTGTTCTCATTCTCACTCTCTCTTTCAAATATATAAATAAAAACCTTTCAATTTAGAATAAAGATAATCTTCATATATTCATAAGAGTAAAGGCATAATGGAAAAGATAAATGATGGAACTGGAAAAAGTATACAGTGGCAGGAAAAAAGATTAAACTTACATAAAGAACTGTAAAAAAATCAATAAAATATAATCAAATATCTAAAATGAAAAACAAAAAGAACATGAATAGACAATTTAGCAAAGAATTACACTTGGGCAATAAATATATTTTAAAGAATTATGTAACCCAAAAATCTCAGCAATTTTGATTGATAATCATGAAAAAGAAAAGGATTTCCTGATGTTGACAAAGATAAGGGAAAGCATGTACCTGTATAGCATTTCTTTGGACATAAATTGGTCCAGCTTTTGAAAAGTATTTTGACAAAATGTATCAAAACTTAAAAAATGTCCACTCATTTTTAACTAGAAATATTGCTTCTCATAATTTATATTTTTGAAATAATTGGATGGAGGATTTAACTATAAGGATTTTCATACAGTCTTTGTTAACATAAAAAAAATTGGAAGCAACCCAACATTTCAAAATGAATAATATAATCAATAAAAACTATAATGCCATTAAAAATGCTTACAAATAGTGAAAAAAATTATGTATGCATGTGTGTGCATATGTATATAGAAAACATAACTATGCCATAAGCCACTATTCATGGCAACCACTAAAAATTGAAAATAGTAAATATCTCTATGTGTGGAACTATGGACAATTTATTTTCTTTTGTACTTTTCTGCGTCTTTTAATTTTTTCTCAGTGTATTATTTTTATAATAGGAATAGATGTTGCTTTAAGTGTTCAATTAGTAAGGATTTAAAAAATGCTCTTGAAGAGTCTATCCAGCTCTTAAAACCAAGATGAAGTCCTTCTATGTGTCCTAAAATGAGTTAATTATCTCAATCACCAAAACCTGTTCCTGCTTTAATATTTCTTAGCTTGGCACCAACAAGCCGAAAAGCAAGGGATGACCCTAGACCCCATTCTTGACCTTGCCCTTCTAAACCTAAAACACACACAGTCTATTTTAGCTTCATCCAAATCTGACACCCTTCTCTATTCCAGTCTATATAATTACAATAAACGAACAGATATAGGGCTGGAAATGCCCGGGTGTGATGCTCTCTCTCTCTCTCTCTCTCTCTCTCTCTCTCTCTCTCTCTCTCCCCCTACAATCCCTTAGATACCCCCTCCCCAAACTCGCATGGCAAGTGGCAACTTCTGGCTCGCTGCCGCTGCTTTTCCAACTGGCTTTCCACCACCAACTGTGCAGTGGTAGAACTTCAGAACAGAAAAGAATCCGAGGGTTTTCTTGCCCCATCTCTACATTTTGCTAAAAGAAGAAAGCGAAGGTTAGAGATGCAAGATGACTGCCCAGCGGCAGTGACCCTCGTCCAGAAAGGCGTGGCCTCAAGCTGGGTCTCCGGATGATCCTGAGCCTGCATGCTTCCCTTACAGCTCTCACCCCCCTCCAACTCATCACATGCATTCCAGACGGTTCTTCTCAGTCTATGCCAGGCATTCTCCTCTGCTCTTCTGCATGCAGCTCTGACAATAAAGGGGCTGGCGGGAGGAGAGCGCTGGCAGGATGGGGGGCGGCGAGGTGCAGACTCTGGCTTTTAGCTGAACTTGCTACGTGGCTACAGCTGAACCATAAAGCAATTTGGTCTTGGCTGCCCCTTCTTTTAATTCAAATTTGCGAAGTAAAGCAATAAAGTAGAACAGAAGCTTCCTTTGATTTAAGGTTGCCAGGGGAGAGCCTTGAGTTAGATGGAGTTGTTGATTTAATAAATGAATGGAACTTTAGCAGAACAGCTAATAAACAAACCCTCCACAAGGTCATGCCAGGCTCCATGGGACCCAAGGTGTTGAGTCTGAAATCCAGCCAAAGAGGCCAAAGCCTGACATTGGCCTCACAGCGTCTCCAGTGGTCTCCAGGGGTCCCCCTGGGGCCTGGGGTTTGGAATGCCTTCTGAGAAGCCACACCTGGGGGACAGACAGCAAGAGGAGCTTTCTTTTACCCTCCCTGGAAGGACAGCCAGCCAGCAGGGACGGGAAGCCAGCAGCCCACAACATCGAGACACCCAAGTTGGTTTACTGACACCACAAACTCATTGTCCGAGGCTTCCATATTCTCCATGAAGAGTACGAATATGACTCCGGTCACAGACCAGCGGACATTTAAATTTGCATTTTTTCACCCTTTTGATTTGATTTATAGTTATATTCACATATTGATGTGCTATTGGCAAGGTGACCTTAGGATGGCTCCCCGCCCAATGAGGGGTTTTCTTCCTGAAACCTTGATTCCTGCTGCCCCTTCTCTCACCTCCCCCACTCCTGTATCTCAAGATCCAGTTGGGAACCTACGTTTTGTGTGCCTTCCTCATGTACCAACCCAGGCCAGAGTGAACTTTCTCTCTCCTGCTTCTCTACGGGACCTATTTGGACAGCTCTAGCTTGCCAGTGAAATGCATTTCTTAATATTACATCATTCTGGGCCCAGTTTCTTTTCCTGTTGGTTTGCCCATAATCAGTGTTCACTAGAAAGATGTGAAGCCAGAAGACTATAAACACTGATGGCCAAGCCTCGTCCCAGAGAAAACACGGGAGGCCTGGGCGTGTTGTCACATTACGAGGCCATTAGAACTCAGCTTCACTCAGAGTGAGCTTTGGAATGATTTGGGGTTTGCTTTTTTTGGTGAGATAGTCGCACCTTGGGGCTTCATTCTACTTCTGCTGTCTAAAACAAGGTGGGAAGCCTGGGCTGACTTAACAATTGCCCATGACTCTTTTTTTGCAGTGTTTTTATTAAAGCTATTTTCCTAATAGGCTGTTTACAGTCATTTCCCTTTTGCAGTTGGCCCCAGAGTGAAATGAAAACAAAAAAAATGATACCCAGGGGTTTATCAATTTTTCTCCCTTATAAACCGTTAGTGCCTCTCAGCAGGAGAAGTTCACAGTTCCCAATTTATTACTCCTTTCAGCAGGATATGTCTGCCCAGCTTGACTCATGACATGGAAAAAGCCCAGATCCCTCCAGCTGAGCCTGGTGCCCACTTGCTGAGCCAGGCAACATCACTGTTGGGTCTGTGGAGGGTTTGGGGGGGGGGCACTGGAGCTGTGCAGGGCGAAATGAGGATGCCGTCCTGGGTGGCTTGATGGGGATTCCAAAGGGGCAGAGAAACTTTGTGTCCTCCCACCCCCAACACACACACATATTTCCTTAGGCTCCTTTTTAATTTTTCCAAGGGAAAAAAACCTCGATGATGATACTTAGCATATGAGAAGTAAGAAAGAGTCTCCCAGAAGCACCTGAAATTCCAAGCCAGAGTCAAAAGGCAAAAGGAGCAAGGGCATGGATAAGAGGGAGAGGAAACTCAGAGGCAGAAAACAAAGGGAGTGTGTTCATTGGATTTCTTTACTGATCAAAAGGGCAAGGAAGCCACAGCAAACCCCATCAGGATGACAGGGGGATGCCTTGCCCAGATGAGCCATTACCTCAAAGTTATGGTGAGTGACAGAAGGGGGGTTTGTGCAAGGGATGGCTTCATCCTTCACCCAAGCACTTTTTTAAACAATACAAGACCACACCTATGATTGGCTTTAAGGACATATTTTTCATCATTTAATAATCACTTATTCATTCATTCACTCAAAATGAGTGTTTCAGCTACAAGCTGGGTAAACAAGAAAACAATCTCAGCTCTCATGGAACTTTCCATCCAGGGGCAGATGTGAGTTTAAGCAGATTATTCCACCAGTGAGCTGTGTAATATAGGGGATCAAACCTGAACTTAGTTTACCCAGAGCAGGTCAGAAAGACAGTCCTGAGGATTTCCCATTGAACCTGAGACCTAAAGCATGAAAAGACTGAGCCAGAAAAAGAGATAACTGGAGAAACAAATGCTAAGTGGAGAAAGGAAAATGTTCAAAATCCTAAGACTGGAAGAAGTTTGTTGAGTTTGAGAAACAAAGAAAGATGGCTAGAGCACATATGCGAAGAGGAAAGAGGCTTAACTGAACCTTGAGGAGTTTATAGGAGACAGAACACGTAATAACTGGTAGCTTGTATTGAGGATGATGAATGTTATCTTGTGGATGGTGGAAAGTTTTCAGAAAGGCTACCAGAGGGCAAGACTTGATCAGAGAATCTCATTATGGATATTACTCTGTCTGATCTATGAAAATGAATCCAAGGAAACAAAAGACCAGTAGGAAGTTAGCATGGTGG
This sequence comes from Spilogale gracilis, assembly GCA_004023965.1. Lineage (NCBI taxonomy): Eukaryota > Metazoa > Chordata > Mammalia > Carnivora > Mephitidae > Spilogale > Spilogale gracilis. Next base: position 155,625 of record PITA01002458.1, read on the forward strand.
TCTATGTGAGGGTAAGCGGTCATTTGTTCTAGAATGCCAGCTTGGGCTACGGTGATGGTGGCAGAGATGAAGAGTATGAAGACTCAAGATATATTCTGGGATAGGATCTTGACGACTGAATATAGTTTTCATGGTTGGCTAGGGGCTGAGGTCTGAGTGGGTTCCTGGCATATGAGGCAGGGAGAGTGAGGTCTGAGTGGGTTCCAGGCAGATGAGTCTTTGGCTTTTTCCAACCAATACCTTACTCCTTACTTCCTCCAAAGCAGTTGGGACCAAAGGGGGGCATCAAACGTCTTTCTCTCCAGTCCTACCCTTGGGCCACCATCTATCTCCCCACCATTTACCTAATCCCTGCCTTTCCTCTTAATTAGTTGTGCGTCCTTAGCTAAGTGTTTAGTTCCCATAAGCTTTAGAGTCCTCCTCCATAGAATGTAGGAACATAGAAAGAATTGGGTGAGATGGTATCTCTAGAGCTGCTGGAACACAGAAGGAACTCAATGAACACAAGTTTATTTCCCCCTTCTTTCCCCTTCATACCTCTGCCCTCTGAGATCTTGAATTTGGTGAATTCCTTTCCCAAATTGAATCTGTCCTGCTCCCTCTTTGCTTCCCCATCCTCCACAGATGTGCTCTTCTACCTCATTCAGATAAATATTCACTTACTGACTCCATCCATCTAGCTAATTCCACTTTCCATGTCTGTTGTCCTCAACTTTCAACACCCATTTTGACCTCATGGTTATTTACGACTTGCATTTACAACAACCTCCGGTTCCCCGGTGGCTGAAGCAGTAAAGTGGCTGAACTTGGGGACAGAGGTGTACTGCTTGGGAAATAAAGAGATGTTGCAGGTCAAAGGCAGGGCAGACAGGGACACCGTCTGGGGCTGGAGCCAATTCAGAAGCCGAAGACCAGAGCCAGGCAAGCTGTTAGGTGAGTGGACGCAGACACAACCTGACAGATAAGAGGTCTTGAAACAAAAGCAAAAACCTTCCCCAGACAGGAAACCTCTTATTCCCTGCCCGTCACTCTTGTGGCCTGAACCAATGATAGCCTTGCTCTGCAGCACTGTTGAGTCCCCGAGCCCGGTGCTGCTGCCTACAGTTACATGAGCTGCCCAGACAGGGAAGCTTTATGCAGCCGTTCAGTCTGGCTTCTACTAGAGATAGCAGACGTGTCCTCGGGAACCCCTGAGAGTGCCTTCCCAGGACTTAAACATATATTTAAATTAAGGAGGAAGTTTAAACTAGTTCACCTCTAAAAATCCCTCCTGCTCTGGGATTATTTCTGTTCAACAGAATGACCTTGGTCTCAGTTCCTGTTAAATTTATTTATTGAACAGATCGTCAACACATATGGTAAAATGAAATCAAACAGCATGAAGGGGTCATGCCCAAAGCCCTAATTTGCTGTCTTCAGAGGCAGTCATTACAGTAAGTTTTGTAGGTATATGGGGAGTAATTTTTTGATAAACATTTAATTGTAAATAACCATTTATGAGTATAAATAGCTGGGAGGCTTTTCCCACCACTCAATTATCTTTTAATCATGAAGCTCCAAACTTACACTACGCCTATTTGTAGAATCAACCTCTTCCTATTTCGTGTCCTCTATGCTAAGTATGGACTCAGTCATGGTATCTGTCATGATTTCCTGCCTATGCATGTCTCACCGTCCATACTATAAAACAGTAAACAAAATAATAGGGTGGAAGGAAGAAGCTAGAAGGGTAGCAGCAGGAATTAATGATATAGAAAACAGCCACCCCTGAAACGAGTCATAGCTGATCTATAAAACCAGAGTCCATTCTTTAGAGAGACTAATGAAGTAGATAAATCATTGGCAGGTCTGACAAAGAGAAGAAGAGGGAGGAGGAGAAGGAGAAAAAGCAGAAGGAGAAGAAAAACATAAGTAATAATAAAATCAAGAACAGTAATAGGATGATAGTTTATAGAGAAGACTTTTAAATTTTAAGAATATTTGTACCATTTTATGTCAACACATTTGAAAATCTAGATAAAATGAATGATTTCTTGGGAAAACAAAAACTAAGAATGAATACAAAACCTGACTATATTAATAATAATACAAGAAACTGACAAGGTAATGAAAGATGGCCACTAAAACTCTGGGCCCAAGGGTTTTATACACAAATGCTATCAAGCCTTCAAGTCTCTGTGTCATTTAATTTATTCTACAGCATAACAAAAGATAGATTGTTTCTCAACTCAATCTGCAAAGATAGTGCTTGGAAAAAAAATGCTGACTGGCCTCACATACATAGATGTAAATGTTCTAAAAAGTAGATTAGCAAATCAAATGCAACAGTTTGATAATAGAGTGTCAGATCCTTTATCTCATTTAGCACTGGGCGACCCACGAATATAATTCATCAAATAGGCTGCTTAAAAGATAAAAAAATGTGTATGTTCACTTTAAATGATGCCAAAGAGAACATCTGATAAAACTCAATAGACTTCTTTGTTAATACCTTGATAACATTCTTTTATTAGAATAAAATGCCCTTATTCTCTAAAATAGTCTTTACCAAATCCTATAGTAAAAATCCCACATATCTGTGAAATGTTAGAGGCAGTCTTACTAATTGGGAACAAAACAAGGATCTCTATTATCATTGCCACTAAAAATATCCACCAATGCAATGAGACAAGAAAAAGAAGAGTTTTAACTATTGCAAAGGAAGGCACCAAATGCCTATTTCTCACAATTATCAATGAAGAACGTCTAAGAGAATCCATTTAAAAATTACTATAGGGGCGCCTGGTTGGCTCAGTTGTTAAGCATCTGCCTTCAGCTCAGGTCATGATCCCAGGGTCCTGAGATTGAGTCCTGTATCAGGCTCTCTGCTTGGTAGGAAGCCTGCTTCTACCTCTCCCACTTCCCCTGCTTGTGTTCCCTCTCTCATTGTGTCTCTCTCTGTCAAATAAATAAACAAAATTTTTAAAAAATTATTGTAAATAATAGGTGGTTCAACAAAGGGCCAAATAGAAAACAACATAACAAAACCACTTTTCTTTACATGTAAGAAAGTAAAAAAAAAAAAAAAAAGAATAAGGCAATAAGGCAAATATTTATATATCATTACAATTTGCCAGATGTTAACCCATTTTAACCTTGTAACAATCCTAGGAGTGGGATATCATTATTGCTACCATTTCACAGAGGGAGGAAGGAAGCCACATAAAGTTAAGTAACTTGCTAAAGATCATGCCACTAATAAGTGGCCTCACCATGATATCAACCAAGGGAATCTGGCTGCATTCTCCATGCTCTGGAAATTACATTCAGAGCAAAGACCCTCTTTAAAAATTTTCTAAAGAATATAAGAGACATTTCTGTCACATTGGTAAATGTTATTTCCATTGGAGGAAGTCAAATAACAGTGATTATTGAAGTATTCAGATTCTTACCTACACTGTCATTTGAACTATGCATGGATGACAGACCTGGTGAAACCCACTTGAAGGCAATTTGTTAGTATCTATTAAAATTGAAATTAAAATAGACATTTGTGCTAAAGAAATCCTACAGTTCCGTAATACTTATAGCAGATTTGTTGTTGGAAGTAGCATAAAATAGAAAACTAAATGTCCATCAGTCAAAGAATCTTGAAATACAGGATGCTATATCTTTCTTATAAAATATTATGCAGCTGTCAAACATGTATTAAAGTAGAAAAATTAAAAAGACAGATTTTCCAATGAACACACCAAACTGTAGAACAGTAAGCACAGGGGCACCTGCGTGGCTCAGTCATTGAGTGTCTGCCTTCAGCTCAGGTCATGGTCTCAGGGTCCTGGGATGGAGCCCCATGTCAGGCTTCCTGCTCAGCAGGGAGCCTGCTTCTCCCTCTCCTTCTGCTCCTTCTTTCCACGTGCTCTCTCTCAAATAAATGGATAAATCTTTAAAAAAACAAAACACAATATACACAGAATGAATCCCACTGTGTTTTTAAAGGTATATCGTATAGAGACACATGTTGATATTCATGCACAGAAATAGGACTGGGAGAAGATGGACAAACCTGTTGGCAGAAATGACTCCTGAGAAGAGGACATGGAGAAGGACAGGAGTGAAAAACCTTCAGGGTTTTTACTATATGACTCTGCATCAGTTGAACCTCATGTAAGAGGAATATATTTTAAAATTTCAATGTGTTGTTAAAAGGACAAACATTTTAAAAAAAATTAAATATTATTTTCAAAATCAGAATAAGAAAAGGGATTTTTTTTTTTTTGGCCAAAGAATGCAAGTAGTTGCATCTTTTAGAGGGTTTTGTTTTGTTTTTGTTTGATTTTGTTTTGCAAAATGATAATTCTTTTTATTGTTACTAAAATTTTTTTTCCAGTGTTCCAAGATCCATTCCCCATTCCCCACACCCAGTGCTCCACGCTTTAGGTGTCCCCAGTACCCACCACCAGGCTCTCCCATCCCTCTACCCCCCCTCCCTCCAAGTTCCTCAGTTTGTTTCTGTGTCCAAAGTCTCTGTTGTTTCGTTTCCCTCCCTAGATTACCCTAGTTCCCATTTACTTTCCTTCTCCCACTGCCCTCCAGTTTACCCCGCATGCACCGCAAGTAAGTGAAACCATGCGATACTTGACTTTCTCTTCTTGGCTTATTTCACTCAGCATAATTTCTCCCAGTCCAGTCCATGTTGCTACAAAAAGTTGGATATTCATCCTTTCTGATGGAGGCATAGTATTCCATTGTATATATGTACCACATCTTCTTTATCCATACTTAGGAATAAACCTAACCAAAGAAGTCAAGGATCTGTACTCGAGGAACTACAGAACACTCATGAAAGAAATTGAAGAAGACACAAAAAGATGGAAGAGCATTCCACGCTCATGGATCGGAAGAATAAACATTGTCAAAATGTCTATACTGCCCAGAGCAATCTACACTTTCAATGCCATTCCGATCAAAATTCCACCAACATTCTTCAAAACGTTAGAACAAACAATCTTAAATTTATATGGAACCAAAAAAGACCCTGAATCGCCAAGGAATTGCTGAAGAAGAAAAGCAAAGCTGGGGGCATCTCATTACCTGACTTCAGGCTTTATTACAAAGCTGTGATTACCAAGACAGCATGGTACTGGCACAAAAACAGAGAAATAGACCAATGGAACAGAGTGGAGAGCCCACATATGGACCCACAAATCTATGGGCAAATCATCTTTGACAAAGCAGGAAAAAATA